>CABFPE010000743.1:301870-312182 GCA_900660155.1 Hofstenia miamia
TTTCAATACGAACATATATATTTTACGAACTTATTGTATCTTCCCGCCAAAACTTGATTCAAAAGATGAACAGGGTTCCATCTCGCCCAAAAAATTGTGAATATTTGTTTAAAATATCTATAAATTTTATACACTCACAAGATTTGTGATAGGCTAATTTCACTCTTTTCAAAATTTCTATATATGGTAATATTTAATAATACTAATACCTGGTTTATTGTAGCATAATCAAAAGAATAATGCTGCTAATAAAGAAAGAATATCAGATTATTAGTTGAAACTAAGATTATTTATACAGAATGTCAAGCTAAGTGGTAAATGCAGTAGTAGTGGTTTGGGAACACATAGGGAGCGACTTGAGGGTTCTTGATCCAAACCATGAACCTGCATTTATGTTAGGTGTACAAATAGGAGTTTTTCTCCATTTAGCTGGCTATCAATTTGATCATTTACATGTAACCAATAATTAACATTCAGTAAGAAAGGGCTGGATAGCCTAATTTAGGTTATACATATTTTATCTTATAGACTTAAGTGACCTATAATAGACTGATAAAAGACCAAGCATGTTATGTTATTTAAATGTAAGGTAGGAAGCTGCAAGTTATTATGTAACTTATTTTAATTAACTTAATCAAAGCCAATAATTTTCAGTAGTGGCTAAAGGAATAATAATTAAGCAGCTAGTGACATTGCAAGGTTGAGAAGTGACATAAATACACAATACAAATTGAGTTTAAGTTAGTTAAAATTAACATTGAGAACTGCACCAAGCTAGGATAGGGAACACATAAGAACTTTGTTGAGCTGAGGTTGGGAGTTATCTACTTCAACAATGGAAACACAAATAGGGTAATGCAGAGATCAGAGTCAGCCAGAGGCCACCTAAACATCCATCACAGAGAAGGGCTATGATGGCAAAGTACATAAACAGTATTCAGTTATTTCAGTTAACAAAGATTAACAGAAATACATGCAACAAATAGCTAATACGCATACATCCCTACCCATGTAGAATAGGGATTAGTAATTTAAAGAATNATATGACAGCACAGTAACTGCAGAAAGAGAGGTGGTATTAAAAATGACAAAACAACCAGAGTTTGTGACAACAAGCTGGAATGATCTCCAAGCAGAATCAATAATTAGAAAAGCAGATGAGTTAGTCCATGGTGAATGCACAGTGCTAAAAATAACGCAAGCTGAGGAGGGTGTGTAGCATAATCCAAAGAATAATGCTGCTAATATAGAAAGAAGATCAGATGATTAGTTGAAACTAAGTTTGAATTATGATTGTTAATTAGAAAAACAATTTAAGTTAATTATCAGATTATCTTTGTAAATGCAACCAAGTAATAATATAGCAAATTAGTACTTGTTGTCAAATTTTGACCAAATGAAGGGGGCGAATTCACTTCCATTATTTTTAGACATTTTGGCAGACAAACTAAATTTGAATTTCAAATGACAGGTACTTTTTGAATTGAACTATAATTAGAGTGTGAATCAATTTGGAATTTGTTGAAGTAAATTCTTTGAAAATCTTATCTTTAGATTTTATATTGGTTTGATTACTTATTGGGAGTGACTCAGGGTCCTTGATCCAAACCATGAACCTGCATTTATGTTAGGAGTTTTTCTCAATTTAGCTGGCTATTGATTTGATCATTCACATGTAATCACTAACCAATATCAGTAAGAAAGGGCTGGATAGCCTAATTTAGGTTATACATATTTTATCTTATAGACTTAAGTGACCTATAATAGACTGATAAAAGACCAAGCATGTTATGTTATTTAAATGTAAGGTAGAAAGCTGCAAGTTATTATGTAACTTATTTTAATTAACTTAATCAAAGCCAATAATTTTCAGTAGTGGCTAAAGGAATAATTATTAAGCAGCTAGTGACATTGCAAGGTTGAGAAGTGACATAAATACACAATACAAATTGAGTTTAAGTTAGTTAAAATTAACATTGAGAACTGCACCAAGCTAGGATAGGGAACACATAAGAACTTTGTTGAGCTGAGGTTGGGAGTTATCTACTTCAACAATGGAAACACAAATAGGGTAATGCAGAGATCAGAGTCAGCCAGAGGCCACCTAAACATCCATCACAGAGAAGGGCTATGATGGCAAAGACATAAACAGTATTCAGTTATTTCAGTTAAACAAAGATTAACAGAAATACATGCAACAAATAGCTAATACGCATACATCCCTACCCATGTAGAATAGGGATTAGTAATTTAAAGAATTACTTAACCTACATCAATGCTTGGTAGCAGATGTTACAATCTGGCAAAGTTCTTGCTAGATTCAACCCAGTGATTGTACACTATTACACTACTATATATGATGAGATAATTTCTCTGTGAGCAGTTGGTCCTGCAAAGCTCTCTGTTCTACGCCTGCTTAGTCGTGGGAATTTCATAATGAGTGAGCATAGCAGAATCACATCTTGTTTACTTCTAGCTCCCTTTAACAATCTATCAAAGGAAGAGCTTTTAACATTGCACAGCTTACTCCACACCATTCTAAAACATGAAGAAAAGGAGGTTCTGCCAATCAAAATTAAAGAGAAGGATAAATAGACCCAAGTTTCACAACCTAAGTAAACTGTGACAACATCACCAATCAATTTTTTTATCCACTAAAATGCAAAATTCTAGGGTATAATGTTTTTAACAACTTTCAATCTTTTTATTTAGGACATAACATCAACTGTAAATTATTTGCACAGGATGGTACCCATTTTTCTAGAAGAGGTTACTCAAAGCTAGTGCACAAGAACAAAGAATTCTTTTATGAAACACTGCAGCATACTCAATGCTATTACAGCACTACACTAGCAGAAATTCACAAGCTAAGATATTTCCTAACTTTTAACAATGTCTTGTAAATATTTATATTTTGTGCATTTGCTAACAACACTCTCAGGCTATGGAAATGTCATATTCTAAATACTAAAAATAATTTTCATTCTAAATTGCTAGCCCTTCTATTGTTACTAAACTTATTTTTTGGTGCAAAAAAATATGAAACTATGCATGTTTTGAATATAAAAAGAAGAGCATTATGCTACTATAAATTAATTCAATATTTTCTTATCAAAAACAAAAACATCTTCATCATGTTTATCAGCTTTAAAAAATTAATTTGTATCTCAATATTTTCTTCTTATTATTAATCCTTCATGGCATTGAAAAGAACCCTGGCCTGATTTTAGATTATGATGCTTTATTCAAAAAATTGATTACAAAATTATCACTATTAACAATGTGCATATAAATTTTCAAAACTTGTCAAAGAAAAATTTTGAATTTAAGAAATTTATGGCAAATTTTAAAAATGATGTCATTCAAGGAATCTCAGAACCCTGGGTGTCAAACAAAGACTGATAATTGTTGGCCTTTCAATAAATCATTTTGTTTGTTTAGAAAAGATAGGCAAACTAATAATCTATTAGAAAAATTCAAGGGCAGAGGAGCCTCATTAGTAATACCAAAAATTTTCAAAGCTAAATTATGCAATGATATTGTACAGTCACTCAGGGCCCTATTTTTTTGAACTTATTATTTTTGGCACTCTGAAATGGTGTTACATCTTCTTGACATTTTGATTCTTTGATTTGCTGCTACCTTTTTATATCAATTTCTTTTAATCAATTTTGGAATTTTAATTTGAATTACATGTGAATGCTTGTTTTAGCTTTGTGAGGGAAACTGTGCTTTGAAATTGTAAACAAGTCATGTAATAAGTTACAGATTTTTGTAAAAAATATCTCAGTCAATGTAGTAAAGTGCACAATAAATTCGGCTTCCTTCTACTGCATTTGGTCTTTTCAATTATTTTTCTATTAACCCCCTGTAGATTCTTTGATTAAAGATTTGTTAATGATAACTGTTGTTTAATATCCAGTTACAATTCAGGAGAAAACTACAGTGGGTCTGGGGCAACAAATAGCTCCTTAACAGTGACAGCCTGAATTGTGGCTGCTTTAGGTTACAGTTACATGTAGGGAATAACATCTTTTATTTGATCTGTTCATACATGCACTTAATAATTACACCTTGCAAATATACTATGCCTTTGGCAAACATGAATGCACAGCAATTATGTGCCTGTTATTTATTATTTATTTACATGAGCTGAGATAAGATAACTCTGAGATAAATTGTTTATTGAGCTAGAAATTCATACTTGAGACACACAATTAGCACCTTGGAAAGTAAGGATGGCTTCAAAGATTTGGCTTCAGCATGATGCTGTGTGAATTGGTCACTGTTGGAGTTCTTTTTTGAATGGAATTTCTTTATTTGTTAGACAAAATCAGTGAACCACCAATGTATCTTTTCTGTTGGAATGTGGTCACTCTCTGCTATGGTAGACTTTGCAACCTGTGATTCTACATGGTGACCCTGACGTGATTCTGGACAAATTAGGGTGTCAGTTAAACTCTCTACTCTATTCTGTTGAAGTTACCAAAGTGGTCATTCAAAATTTCTGCCTGGTGATTGTGTCAGGGTGCTGAATTGTTACTGTTTCTATACTGTACTTGGTTTTGTTCTTTCTCTTTTGTGTGAGTCAGCTGGGATGGATTTCCCCTGCCCATGAATTGAGCTCACTGCCAATTGATGCACAACTTTACCTCTTATGTTATTTTTACTGCAAGTTCTGTGCTTTTGGAGCTGTCACAAAGCTCAGACATTATTCTTGTTTTGGTTGTTACTTTGTTGTAGTCTCATTCTTCTAGAATTTGGATTTAATACCATACCCTACACTGTGCTGCTACTGTTATTAGTTTTTGTTTCTCTGAACCTGGATGGAATCCCTCTCAGATTATTGGAGTTGTTTTCTGAATTTTTTACTACTTTTCTTGTTGTTTCTCTTGCTAAATGGAATTTAGTGTTTTTTCTTGTAATGGGACTCCCACTCAGAATCTCCCCAGTGTGAGCATTAGCAGCCTGAAAATTGCTCCTCACACAACTGGAATTAGTTCTATTACTTCTCCCTTGTCATTTGATCCCTACTTTATTGGCCTTCAGACTCTGCTGACTCCAAACCCTCAGAATTCTGAAATTGATCAACTTTGCACTGCTTTGGCCAAAGAAACTAGTCAATGCTTGCTTGTGAGCAACACTTAGATTTGCTTCAAGCTGAAATGCAAGAGCATGCCCAAGACACCCAACTGAGGGAGCGTCATTTCATTGATTCAATTAATGCTCTGGAGATCCAACTTGAGACCTTGGCAATGCCTCTGCCTACATCTCTGCTGTGCCAGAGCAGCCTGCCTCATTTGTTACCTCCCCAGTCAAGCCCTTCCAAGTACATCACTCACAGTGTTCTCCAGGATGCATTGGACAATTTTTCTGAATGTCTGTCAGAGCAAATCTCTGAAATGATTTCCACTTGCCTTCAGAGCAGCCCCATTGTCTCTACTTCCACACCAATTATGCCACAATTTGTTACTCCTGTTACCTCTTTCACAAATGGAGAGCCCACTTTCACACAGTCAGTTTTGACTCAAGCTCCCAAGCCAACTATGATTGCTGCTCCAATTTCATCTGTGCTGAGTACAACTGTTTCACCTCCAGAATTTGTAAGTAACTGCATTACCCTTACTGATGTGACTCCATCTACTCCACTACAGCCATGTGATCTTTCCACATCTGCTTTTAAGAGTGGCCCTCACTTTACTCAGTCAATTCTACCTATGACTGCTGTGGGAGCCAATACTGCAAATTTATTTAATTGCCATTCAATATTACCTAAATTTACTGGAAAGATTGATGAGATCTCTCAATCTTTTGAAGGGTGGTTCTTTCTCTTCAAGTTAACCATGAAGCAGTACAAAGCTACCCAAGACGCTGCCATTGCTCAATTTCCTATCTACCTTCAAGGTGTCACATACAAACAGTACCTGATGTTAGATCAAGATGTGAAGCTGTCTCTTATACACATCATTGGATATTTCAAGGACCATTATAAGGCTCCCCATATCAAACACCAGTAAAAGACACTACTTTGTGATCTCTTCTTCACAAAAGGTGATGATGTTCACACATGCATCACACAAGTAGAAAGGCTGTTTCATCTGAGTAAACTCACAAATGACTATTCAAAGCATGACCTCTTTTCATATATCTGCCAAGGCTTCCCACCTAACATTTGAAGTTGCCTTGAACTCAAGGTCAATCCTGAGGATGGTCTCCATGTAATTATCCATAAAGCCATAAGCATCATATACATGATGCACAACATGACTCATATTGATAAGTATGCTGGAGACCTAAAAGCTGGTTTATCTTCACTGAAGCCTCCTACCTCTTTGAGCATTGTTGCTTCTACTGTAAAGATAGAACTTGAGCATACTCATTGTTTCCATTGTGGTCAGAAAGAGCACACTAAATCCCAGTGCCAAGCAGTTATTTGTCTAGTCAGTGATGGTGAAGGTTTTATAATCAATTAACCTGGAGACCAGGAATGTTCCCCTGAATCACCTGTTGACTTAGCTCCCCAGTCAAATTAGTTGGAGCACCACCTCCTAGAAAATGTGCACATGACATTTTAGTCATCATGTTGCTGTTGCATACTAACATAATCCTAGTAAATATAAATGGATCCCTGGTAAATGTCACCATCAATGCCAGGGCCTCAGCCTTGATCATCAGAGATTCCTGTTGTTCTAAACTGTGCCTGTCATGGAATGACTTACTTCTGTCCACTGCACATCTGCTGGATGCCTCTGGAAATTCCCTCTTGCTCAATGGTCGCATACTGAACCTAGAGTTACACATTCAGCAGGAACTTTTTGTTGTTGATCTAATTGTCATCAATACTTGCAGTCAACTGCTTCTGTATGACATAATTTTAGGAATAGATTTTCTTGAGCAGAATTCATGCATTATCAATTATAGTAATAACACTATCTCCATCAGAGAAAGCAAATGCTGGCAAGAGCTTTGAGTTTTTCTGAGTGTGTGATCATGGAGCCTCATCATTGGTGGCATGTTCCTGTCAGCACTGATTCTGCTTATACTGGAAATGTTATGATTTCTGGATTTAAGGGAAAATGCTTCCATGGAATTAATTTTTTGCCTGATCTCTGTCTTGTTTCTAAAGGAAAGCATGTGTTACTGCTTTAAATAGTTCTGATTCTTTGGTTACAATAGATCCATCTCATTTGAGACTCATTTCAACTCTGGTTTGCCTGGAATTTCTGGCCACTGCCTGTGCACCAATCTTAATGGCCATCCACAATCTGGTGGGGCTGAGTGACAACATTAGGATCCCCCTTGTTAATGAGTGGACACATCTGCATCTTAGTTCTCAGGAGCATGAGTTGCTTTCCCATCTGCTTAGAAGCATTATGAGGTCTTTAATTATGGTTTGATTAGCATTGGCCAGGCTGTTGGAGAACAGCATTCCATCATAACTAAGAATGATCATCCAATTCACTTGCCCATCAGAAGAGTCCTGGAAAACCTTTGGGAAGAGTATGAAAAAATCTTAAGTGACCTCATTGAAAGTGGCATTTTTCAAGCTAGCAATAACCCCTACATGTCTCCCACCATCTTCATTAAACAAGGCAACAAGTACTGCCTCTGCATTTATTTTAGAAAGCTTAATGACATTACTGTAAAAGATGCATACCCACTCCCATGCATTGAGGATCTCCTCTATAATGCCAGTTGATACAAATTATTCAGCTGCCTCAATCTGTGCAAGGTCTACTGGAAGGTGCCAATGAAGCCTTCCAACATTTCAAAGACTGCCTTTATAACTCCTTATGGCCTTTTGAGTGGAAGTATATGGCCTTTGGGCTCTGCAATGCTCCTGTGACTTTCCAGTGTTATGTTACCTGCATAGTTAGAAATGGAGCCAACATGCTTGAACCTGGCATGAAAGGGCATGTTGAGAAGTCGACATCCTAATACTCTCACAGCATCTGGAAAGGCTTGGACGCACCCTTAGCTTGTTATATGAGTCTGGCCTTCAAGTCAAAGGGAACAAGTGCTCTCTGTTACAGCCTCATTTCTCCTTTCTCAGAAGAATTCTTGAACCTGGTTGTATCTCCATAAAGAATGATGCAAAAGACCATCTTGATACAATCAAAACTCCCCATTCTCATAAGGACATACAGTGACTCATGGGATTCTTGAATTACTATGGGGCCTTTATCTCAGAGTTAGCTAATAAAACAAAGCACATCTCCAACTTACTGCAGTGCAATGTTGAATTTAAATGGAGCTGGATCAAGCAGGAAGAGCTTGACAATGTTAAGAAAGAACTTAGAAAAATTCCCAGATTAAATACACTGGATTACTCAAAGGAATTTCTTGTTGACTGTGACGCCAGTTCTGTTGCTATCAGTGGCATGCACAGCCAGATAATCAATGGGAAAGAGAGCCCCATCCAATATTTCAGATGTAAGCTCCATAATGCCAAGCTAAATTATGGTGTGACCAAGTTGGACATGCTTGTTCTAGTTGAGAGTTTGAAAAAGTTTCATGTTTTCATACTGGGATGCCAGTTCACCTGTGTGCACCAACAATTCAGCACTGGCATGGCTGAAGAAAATCTCTGGGGAAAAATCTAATATTGTTGCCTGGTGGATAGAGTATTTGAATGATTTTACCTTTTCCATTAAACATCATCTAGGAAGACTGCACAACAATGCAAACTATTGGACTGCTCTCCTGAGCTACAAGTGTGATCTCTGGAAGCCACCCAGAGAGAAAACACCATTCAGGTTTATCTCGTTCAGCAACTATGAGTGTTTGCCTGAGATCAACACAGAGTAGAATGGAAAAGAGATCCTCCCCATTTTGGTAAAGGAGGAAATTACTGAAGTGGAAATAGTACATCACCAACACCACAACAAAGTGTTAAGCAAGATCATTGCTAAGCTGAAAAATGACAACTATATACTCAGCCCAATTGCTAACAGATATTTTTGATGCTAAAACTGGAAGCTTACTGATGCAGGTCTACTCTATACAAGGTGCAGGAATAGTTGACTGGCAGTTCCTGAGTACTTCTGAAGTGATCTAGTATGGAAGATCCATGAGAAAGGCCACTTAGGTATTATTCAGACTGAGTGATTGTTTAATGCAAGATATGTTACTATCAGTATTAGAGCTGCTGTGCAGGATGTTATTGATAAAACTTTGTCCCCAACCTTGTGGGGTTCACTATACAATTTATGATTGAAATCCTGCTGTTGACAGATAACAGATTGATTAGTGTTCCAACAGATAGTTAAATGTACTTCTTGAAATTCATGTAACATATGACTCAGAAAATTCTCTAATGTAGGTTTGTTATAATCCAGAAACATAATTGAAAGGGGTGTACTCATCTCTCGGCCAAACATGGCCTTAAAAGGGCTAACCTTAGTAGTTGTATGCACAGCAGTGTTATAAAAATACTCTACTGCCTCAAATACATGTTTCCAGTTCCTGCAGGCTGCTCAAGCAAGGCAACTCAGNAGAAAGGCCACTTAGGTATTATTCAGACTGAGTGATTGTTTAATGCAAGATATGTTACTATCAGTATTAGAGCTGCTGCGCAGGATGTTATTGATAAATGCACCACTTGGCTGTTGCAGGGAGCTGGAAATTTTCCAGAGGAGCAAGCCAAGCTGCACAGCAGAGCTGTGGAATGCACAAATGAAGTTGTACATATGGACATAGAGAAACTCTCTCACAATGAGGAGGGGTACAAGTACCTCCTCATACTTATTGACCATTTCACTAAGTATGCTCAACTAATCCCCCTCAACAGCACCACCACTGAGGTCATTAGAGAGAAAGTGGTCAAGGAATGGGTTCTCAAGTTTGGGCCCATGGAGCGCCTAATCTCTGATCACAGCCCTCAATTCAAAAACTATCTCATGGAAACCTTGATGAAGGAGCTCCAAATATTACATGAATTTACCACTGCATACCATCCACAGTCCAATGGAGGTGTTGAAAGGCTTAACTACACTGTTATCAAGCACCATTGGTGCTGCGTAGGGGCTCTCGCTTGGTTGTATAATTTTGTTGTCTATCAATTCTTCCAATATTCGATTGTATTCGTCCTTCATTTGTTCGGGCACTCTTCTGCAGGGGAGCTTTATCAGTTTGTCAGTGGTTGTTACTATCTTGTGTTTCTCCCCTATTGCTTGCCCTACACTTATTTCTCCGTAGTTAAATATTCGTTTGTGTTGTCTTAGCATATTTCTTAGCAGTTGTATCCCTTCTTCATTCAGGTGTTGGTAATCTTCACTTTTGATGACCGGGATCTTGTATTCGTCGTCGGTTG
>CABFPE010000743.1:327438-347780 GCA_900660155.1 Hofstenia miamia
GGAGGAGGACATAGAGAAGACAGCATTCATAACTCCATATGGACTGTACGAATGGATTTATATGGTGTTCAGACTCTGCAACACGCCAGCAACATTCCAGAGATACATAACAAAGGTACTTAAGAACAAGACACACCGAATGGAAGAGGGAGTCGACGCCTATATAGATGACATCATAGTCACAAGCAACACAGTCCAAGAACATCTGGAAAAATTGGAAAGAACTCTGACAGTCTTGGAAAACATGGGACTCCAGATTAATGGAAATAAATGTGACATCCTCAAGGAAAAGATAGTGTTCCTCGGAAGAACAATAGAAAAAGGGAGGATCTGCATGAAGGACAATGCCCGAGAGATCATCCAGAAGATAGAGAAATCAAACAACAAAAAGGATATTCAGAGAATCATGGGATTTTTCAATTACTATGGAACCTTCATCCCAAACATAGCTGGAAAAACGGCAAAGATGACTCGATTGATGAGGAAGGCAGTTCCCTTTGTATGGAAATGGAAAGAACAGGAGGAACTTGAGAACATCAAGGAATGGCTTGCGAAATTACCTTCCCTAAATACACCTGATTATAATGAAAAGTTTATATTAGATTGTGATGCAAGTAAGGTGGCAATTGGAGCAACATTGGGCCAAATGAGAAATGGGCCATCCAGTTCTTCAGTCAAAAGTTGCGGGCCAGCGAAGAGAACTATGGCTCCACTAAAGTCGAAATGCTCACGCTCATTGAAAGCATTAAAAAGTTTCAACACTTCCTCATAGGAAGGGAGTTTAGAGTATGAACAGATAACAGTGGTCTGGCCTGGTTGAAAAAGTTTTTGGGAGATAAATCCGGGATAGTGTCTCAGTGGATCAAGTATCTAAATGAATTCACATTCACGATCAAACACAGAAAAGGCACATTACACAACAACGCAGATTTCTGGACATCACTCCCAAAGTACTAAAGAGATGCAACAAAGACAGACGGAGAAAAGAAACAATTTCAGTTCCTGCCACACACCAAATATGAGGGGCTACCGGAAATAAATGTTGACAAAAAGGGTCAAGCAGTGCTACTGATACTGATAAGAGAGGAAATAACAGAACAAGAGATAGTGGACAAACAGAAAGACGATATAGTCCTAAGTGAGATCATGAAGAAGATCAAAGAGCCGTGAACAACACTATCTAAGATAAGGGCAGGATACTATGAACATTACAAGTGGAAGATCAACAAGAATGGACTGCTATATGTCGAAGCCAGAAATAATTAAATCGCAATACCAGATTACTTCAAGAAGGAACTAATACGTAAGATCCACGAGAAAGGCCATTTGGGAATAACACAGACAGAGAAAACATTTAATGCTCGTTTCATAAAAACAGCCGTCAGGAAAGTCATGGAAGACATCATTAACAAATGCACGACATGCCTCCTAAACAATAAACAGCATTTCCCAACACAATGAGCACCACTAGAGGAAATCATCATGACGCAACCCAATGAAATAGTTCACATAGATCTGGAAATGCTATCAAAAGACACTGAAGGTTATCAGTACCTACTAGTTATGGTGGACAACTTCACCAAATACGCGAGGATGGTCCAGATGCGGAAAACCACAGCAGAAACCACAGCTGAGCTAGTTTTAAAAGAATGNCTTTCCTTCCCACAGTCCACTACGCTGATTCAAGGGCGGTGAGACATGCGGAGTTCCAGAGGAAGGTGTAAGTGGTGGAAGAACTGTAGAGATACGAAAGCGATTTAAGGCTGACATTATCTCATCCAGAACCACAGCTGGTCAAGTGCTGATATGAGTAACTGTGAGCTGATTCAAGGGCAAAGCAGTAGAAAATATCAGCACAGATTCACAGCCTTCGGACTGTGAACTGAGCACCAGTAGATTACCATTGAGAGAACAGTTAGATCAAAAGAAAGAGAAAAATGAATGTCAAAAATAGATGGGGAAACATTACATCCTTATTTTATGGGAACTTCAAAGATGCGCTACAATGCAATAGCAAAATTGTTGACAAAGATCCACATACAGAAAGTCGCAAGGATTGAGGGAAAATTTTTACCAATCATGCTCAATGCCAATAATAGGCCAAAAGTTAACATAATTATCAGCTATCCACAGGAGATGAATGAAATTCTAGAGAGGCCATACATGTGCAGTATGGTGCATGTTGTATTCAATGACGCATTCACACTAGATACAGCCCAAGCAATAATGGCATATATAGACAAAATTGCAGAGATACCAGAGATCAACATGGATGCAGACAACCTCACCATCATACACATTCTAAAACAGAAAGAATATACGAAAGCATTAGAAATGAAAGTGGATGAGACAACAAGGATGGCAAGAGTACAAAATGTCAGAATTGTACTAGTAACAATTACCACAGAAGAAGAGATTCCTGACCACCTAGAAAATGCATGTCATCTGGGAGAAAACATCTTCCCATGGGAGAAGTCAGATAAGAATACAACAATCCCAGAGCTGATACGCCTGGATTTACAGATAGACTATTGGCCGCAAATCTACCGGATCATGGTAGACCCATGCATAGCAATTGATTTGTACAGGCAAACAAAAACCATAGAGCTAACAACGGATATGGAAGGCATTGAGAAAGCAAACACGCTGTTTATAAAGTGCAGCCTCACACAACGTCAGGAACATAATGAGACAACAAGGATGGCAAGAGTACAAAATGTCAGAATTGTACTAGTAACAATTACCACAGAAGAAGAGATTCCTGACCACCTAGAAAATGCATGTCATCTGGGAGAAAACATCTTCCCATGGGAGAAGTCAGATAAGAATACAACAATCCCAGAGCTGATACGCCTGGATTTACAGATAGACTATTGGCCGCAAATCTACCGGATCATGGTAGACCCATGCATAGCAATCGATTTGTACAGGCAAACAAAAACCATAGAGCTAACAACGGATATGGAGGGCATTGAGAAAGCGAACACGCTGTTTATAAAGTGCAGCCTCACACAACGTCAGGAACATCTACAACAGATTCAAATGATTTGGAAAACAATGAAATTACAACAAAAAGTAGAGGAGGGCTGGCCTAAGATAAGAATTGACGCACCATCTAGAAAGTTCCACAAATCAATTGAAATGGCGTTAACGGAAGTAAACCGAGCCTATGAATTAAACACAAAGAAAGACTTTAAACAAATGATATTCGAGGAGAAGAACGCACCAGAGATACGTTACAGGACTACAGCATGGATATTAGCCATCTTTATGACGGAAGATGTGGAACTAAAACTTCACCAAAGCATTTACACAAACAGAACTGGAGGAACAACTATGACCATACAACCAACTCACTATAGACGTCGAATGCATCACTTTAAGAGTAGAAATGACAGAAGAATTACAATTAAAGCTAAGTCAAAGGGGACTAACTCAGGCATTCTGGGATATGATTCCCAAAGCAAAGATGAATTACCCCGCCACCATAGGCCTAGCAACAGCGTCAACCACAGAAGGCTCATACCGGCACATAGAACGAGAAATAGAGACGAAACTCCTCATCTGCACACCACCAGAGACTATCACAATACCAATGGTCCTCCCACGTTGGAGAGTACCAAAGGACGTCAAGGTCGTGAAAACATTCTTACATGAGTACAAATTGTACGTGAACAATGAAAAGAAAGCAAAAGCCATAGTAGATAGAGATGACTACAAAAAATCAAAAGCGATATTGCTACAACAAAATAATAAAGAACGAGTTTATATTGAAGGCACAATAACACCGGACCAGCTGTACACACATGGAAAACCAATAAATGTACAACTACAAGATCTGAGAAATGAAATTGAAGAAAGGTACCCAAGAGCTATAATGTTATTCTCTGGAATACATGATATAGTCTGGACCGATATATGGGAAAAAAAATACTGATATTATGACGTCACTAAAAGGGTCGAAATCATTACGATGATGAGGTTGAATAAAAACGACCCCAACACGATCACAGAAGAAGAAGTTAGAAATAACATCAGCTTTTTCTATAAGGATGTGGCAAACACTCGAAGCCTAAGAAAAGTTTTTATGTTCTTTTACCCTGACAACCAGATCAGAGAAGATTTAGCACACACAAGTAGAGCCAATGCACAGATGACGCTTATGATCAGCATTAAGGGAATACAGTTATATCAAAAATATTATGACATCTTCTCTCAGAAAATCAACGAGCTAAGAGAGCTGACACTAATAGCAGAAGACATTAGAGAAACCTGTTTCCTAAGATACGCAAACGTTACAATGACAGAAAGAGAAGCAGTGCTAAAAATGACAAAACAGACGGAATTCGAAAAAACAACGTGGTCTGATCAACAGGCAGAAACGATAATTCGAAAAGCAGACACTCTAGTACACGGAGAACGAGCTGTGCTCAAAATAACGCAAGCTGAGGGGGCGTGTAGCATCATCCAACATTAATCAGAAAAAAGCTGCAAACGTCACAGAAGATACTAAGATCGAAAGAAAGTTAATTAAAAAATATTACAATCAATTAGTTGCTATGATTTCAGATTAATTTGTAAAATGCAACCAAGAATAAAATATGTGTCAATAAAAAGATAATTGTATCTGTCGATAAAAATACTTTTGACAAAACGACGCTTACGTTATTTTATCGCCGCCATCTTGGCAGAAGTTTGAAATTTAAATCGACAGGTACTTCTTTTGAAATACTATAAATACATTGAAACTTACTGTAAGCATTTGATAAAGAATTTTACTTAGAATTCTTATTTTTCATCTTATTAACAGTTTGATTATTTAATACAATGTCGAGCTAATTGAGCGGTGCTTAGTAGTGGTCTGGATACTTCACAGGAAATGATGCATACATTATTTTATCACCGCCATCTTGGCAGAAGTTTGAAATTTAAATCAACAGGTACTTCTTTTGAAATACTAAAAATACATTGAAACTTACTGTAAGCATTTGATAGAGAATTTTACTTGAAATTCTTATTTATTTCATCTTATTAAAGTTTGATTATTTAATACAATGTTGAGCTAATCGAGTGGTGTTTAGTAGTGGTCTGGATACATCACAGGGAACAATTCAAGGGTCTCTGTGCCAGACCATGAAAGTGCACTTAAGTTAGGTGTAGGGGTTTTCTCTTGATTAGCCGACTAGCATTTCTCTTCTACATGTATTAAATAACTAACTCTCAAAAAATGGTTGGATAACCAAACATTAGGAATTATCTTAATATAGTTTTAGATCTAAATTAATGACCTATAATCGACTGATATAATGACCTTACATGTAGTAATTGTAAATGTAGGTTAGGAAGTTGTTCAATTAGAATTTATTTAACTAAGCCAACATATTTCAGTAATGGCTACATGTAATGTTGAATGAACAACTAGTGACAGTTTCTGGTTGCAAATAGATACAATGCTTTCACACAGCAGAGATTAAGTCGAGTTGTGCCATGTCTTGAGTAAGCACTGAGCTAATGTAGGGTACACATAAGCTATCTTGATTGGATTGAGAAGTGGCACTCAAGCATTGGATGGAACGGTGAAATTGGATGTGGAGATCTGCTTTGGGCAGATGCCCACTGAAAGATTGATACAGAGGTTACCACATGGCTTCGTCACCTAAAAAGTGAATAGTTAATTGAGGTTACATAATGTAATAGAAGAAACTAGTCAAGCAGTAACAATAAGTAAATCCCTACCCGCAATGACACAGTCAATGTTACAAGGTAACAGTGAACCAACAGTGATAAAGCCTGGTAGAGGATATTACAGTCCTATTAGGAAGTGCCTAAACTTTTTTATGCTCTTGATCAGTGCCAGCATTTCCAATTTTGTTGACCCATAGTTCTCTTGGCTTGATTTCAACTTGCAACTAAAGAATTGTATGGGTACTTCCTTGCCATCCTTTAGTTGTCCCAGTGTTACTCTAATCACTACCTTGCTGGCATCACAGTCCAGTGTAAATGTTTTGTTGTAATTAGGCGTGTTCAGTTATGGCAATTTTGCTAGTTGTTCTTTTATCTTGTCTAGCTCCTCCTGCTCCTGCCATGTCCATATAAATGGTACTGACTTTCTCATCAGCCACGTCATCTTGGCAGTCTTTCCTGCTATGTTGGGGATAAACGTGCCATAATAATTGAAGAAGCCCATTATCCTCTGGAGGTCCTTCTTGTTGTTTGGTTTCTCTATTCTCCTGATCATGTCTCTTGTGTTGTCCTTCATGCATATTTGCCCTTTTTCAATGACTTGTCCTAAGAATATGATTTTCTCCTTTAAAATGTTGCACTTGTTTCCATTGATTCTCAGACCAGCTTTTTGGAGGATTGATGATGTTCATTCCAGTTTCTGCAGGTGTTCCTCAATCATGTTGCTCGTCATGATGATGTCATTGATATATGCATTTACTCTGTCCTCCATCTTGTGTTTCTTATTTTTCAACACTTTCATTATGTATCTTTGAAATGTTGCAGGGGTGTTACAGAGACCAAATGCCATGTATATCCATTCGTACAGGCTGTAAAGAGTTATGAATGCCGTTTTTTCTATGTCTTCCTCTTCCATTCTCACCTGCCAATATGACTTGCATAAGTCTATTGAAGTGAAGTACTTATTTTTGCTCAGTTCATATAGCATGTCCTCTATCCTTGGCAGCAGGTATGAGTCTTTTTTTGTTACTTCATTCAACTTCCAGAAGTCTATGCATAACGTGTGTTTGTCTTCCTGTTTCACGAATACTGTGGGTGCGGCATATGGGCTTTCACTTGGTCGTATTATTTTGTTATTGATCAATTCATTGAGTATCATGTTGTATTCATCCTTCATCTGCTCTGGTACTCACCTTGCTGGCAGTTTAATTGGTTTGTTTGTTGTTGTAATGATCTTGTGTGTTTCACCAATCACTTGTCCCACACTTATTTCTCTGTAGTTGAATATTTGTTTGTGTCTCTCTAGCACCTTTCAAATTTGTTCTAATTGTGCTGTGCTCAGGTGTTGGTATTCCTCTTCCAACAATTCGGGTATTTTGTACTGATCTTCTTCTTCAGCTTTTGTCCCTCTGCCCTCAAGTCAGCCATGGGGAGTACTCACTACATCGATGGTTTCATCCACTTGCCCTCAAGTCAGCAGTGTGGAGTACCTCCTGTTTTCATTTGTAAGTCCTTGAGTCGACCATACAAACTACTCTGCTCATCAATGTCTTCCATTGCTCTCCAAATAGCTTTGATACTAGATCTGACATACTGTCCAAATATTTGTACATTTGCTTTCTTCACATTGATATTCTGATTTGTTGCATTAAGTATTGGGACTTTTCCCCTGTCATTTTTTATCGCACATATGCTTGATGGCATTGACACTCTCTTTGAATTGATGCCTTTGTTGTTGTCAATCATTATATCTGCTGTTATCGTGTCTTCTGTTTTCACTCTGTGCATGCTCCATTGATATATTTGCAATTTTATATCTTCCTCCAATTTGAAGACTATCATTGACGGCTTTCCTTCTTGCTCTTCGATTTCGATTTCCTCTTCCTGTACTTTGATCATTCTGTCAGCATAATTTATTACACATCCATTTTTTGTCAGGAAATCGTCACCTAGTATCACCTCATAGGGCAGTAAATTGTTGTGTCTATTACCACTAGTGTTTGCTTGAAGGTTGTGTTTGCTATTCTAATCTGTACTGCCTCAATCTTGCCTTTCATGTCTATGTACTCTCCAGATGCATTAATTAGTCTTTTGTTCAAACACTGTAAGTCTTCTCATTTAAATCCCAGTTTTGTTGCGCACTCATCCATTATTATTGATGTTGCTGCTCCTGTATCAATGGTTGCTTTTGTTAAAATCCCAATTATCATTATCATTATTGTGTTAATGTTATCCAAATTTGTCATAATCATTATTGGTGCTCAGTTTTTTTGAGTCAGCTCTCTGACTAGTTTTACGATTCTTCCTCTGTTTGGGGATCCTCTACCAATTCTGATTCAGATTTGATTATGTCCTTGTCGTTGTAATACATTTCTTCCTCTCTGATCATATTGATTTGCTTTCTGCACTCATCCTTTCTGTGCCTCTTTTGTCCACAAGCATAGCACTTTGTCTCTTTCTCTTACTTTCATTAATTTCCCATCCTTGTTTTTTATGTTGATGAATTTTTCTGCCTTCTTCTCTTTGTATGCCTTGGTGTTCCCTGTCTGTGTTTTGTAGTTATTTCTCCATTCTGTCAGCTTTTCCTTATTCCATATTGCCTTTTCATAGATGCAAGCATTATTCTCTATTGTTGCCTGTATGTCTAAGTGTTTCCTGATCATTTTCTCCAGCTTGTCATCTACATTGCACTTGATTTCAAATTGGGTACAGATGTTCTCAGGCATGCCTTTGCAGATGTGAGAAAAGAGACAATACTTGGAATATGTGCTTTCCCTTGAACTGAGTGTCAATAATCGTTCTATCTGTTGGATATAATTTTGGATATCATCTGTCTTTCACATCTTTGTGGAATTTAATATAATTCGGTATTGGTTTTTGAAGCTTTTGTTTCCATAATAGTCTACAAAGTCTCTGATTAATAATTTGTAATTTCGTTTTGTATCCACATCAAGGAGTAACTAGTGTTGAGAGGCTGCCCCTGTTAAATATAGTGGGAACCTTGCGGCTGCTACCCTTTGGTTCACTTTCCTCTCTGCCATCATAATCCCGAACATGTCGGGTTGTAGCTGTCCACTTTCCCATTAAATTTAGGCAGAGTTGCCTTACATGGTATTGTATCATTGTGACTATTTTCTGGCAGCATCTAGTTCTCATAGATTGGTTTCTTTTGTCTATTCATTTGTTCACTAACTGTGAGTTGACTTGTCACCACTCTTGTTATCTCATTGATGATCTTCCTTTTTTCTTCTTCCTCCTCTTCCTCCATTTCTCTGAAGTGTTTTTTAAAATTGTGGGTGATGCTCGAAAGCTCCTTTCCTCCCTCTGTTTGATTGTTCTTTCATGCATTGCTGTCACTTTTGGATTTTCTCCTTGGTTTTCTCGTAGTTTTTTCAGTTTCCATGTCAGATCCTCTATTTCTCTATTCTGATTTTCATGATCTTCATCTCTGTCTAACTCTGTCAATCTAAGTTTATCTTTGAGCTGTTCAATTTCTTGGGCTTGGATATCATTGTCCAGGATTAATTGCCTATTCACATCTTCCAATTGTTCACATATCTTCTCCCATTTCTGGTTTTGTTCTTGAAAAGCTTTGTTTGACTGTGCCAGCTGATTTGTTAAGGCCTTGATATCTCTCTGGAAATTTTCACTTTGGTTATCCAAATGGTTATCCATTTCAATCTTCATTTTGCTTAGTGCGTTCTCATTCTCTTATTCCAATATCAACCTTCTTTCCATTAATTGTTGCATCTCAGCTCTCAATATCATTTCCATTTCATTTGTTTGGCGTAGGATGTTTAGAACTTCATTGGATCCTGTTTCTGGGGACATGTGTAGGTTTTCCAGTTCTATGGGGGATACATCTGTCTCTGAATGCACTCTCCTTTGGATGGGGGTTGTTTTGTTTGTGCCTGCATTGGTGCTACCTTTTTTCCTCGTGTGTTTGGCATCTTTAAGTACAAATAGTAGTGGCTGGTAGATCAGTGTGACTTGTTGTCTTTCCCCTGCTCTACATTAGGTATTGTTGTAGTTGTTGACTTATATCTGGTTGCATGTTACATCTGCTTCCTTGCATGTTTTCTGCTATTCAGTTGCTCTGGTTCTTTGTTGACTTTAAGTTCCAAGTTCAGATGTTGAACTGATTGTCATTCTTCTGTTGTTCTTTATCTGTCATGGTCGCCATGTGGCATCCACTCACAAGCGTTGATGTAGGTTAAATGATTCGTTCAAATTATTATTTCACTTCATCTGTGGGTAGGGATGTACTCATGTTAGCTATTTATTGTACATACTTCTGTTAATCTTCCCTTAACTGAAATAACTGAATACTATTAGGTACTCTGCCATCATAGCTCTGCTCCGTAGGTGGTGTATATGTGGCCTCTGGCTGACTCTGATCTCTGCATCATTTCACTTGTGTTTCCATATCCGAATTAAGTAGCTCTGAACCTCAGCTCAATGAAGTTCTTATGTGTTCCCTATCCTAACTCAGTGTAGTTCTCAATGCTAATTGTAACTGACTTAAACTCAATTTGTATAGTGTATTTAATTCACTTCACAACCTTGCAATGTCACTAGCTGCTTAATAATTATTACTTCAGCCATTACTGAAAACTATTGGCTTTAATTAAGTTAATATAATTAAGTTACATAATAAATTGCAGCTTCCTACCTTACATTTAAATAACATAATAATTGCTTGGTCAATTTATAGGTCTATTATAGGTCACCTAATCCTATCAGATAAAATATGTATAACCTACATTAGGCTATCCAGTCCTTTTCTTACTGATGTAGGTTATTGATTACATGTAAACAATCGAATCAATAGCCAGCTAAATGGAGAAAAACTCCTATTCATACACCTAACATAAATGCAGGTTCATGGTTTGGATCAAGGACCCTCAAGTTGCCCCTGATATGTTTCCAAACCACTACTACTGCATTTACTGTTTAGCTTGACATTCTGTATAAATAATCAAATCAATTTAAAATCTAAGATAAGATTTTCAAAGAATTTTACATGGAGAACAAGTAATCATCCTAAATTAGCTACGCTGGAGGGGGAGTGTGACATAATCCATCAAAATATCATGTGTGGTCAAGATGAGAGAAAGAATGGATGAAATAAAGACTAAAAATATTATAATGATTATAATAATTAATATATAAACACATGATATGATTGATTATTTGATTTTGTAAATTGTTTTGTGCAGTTATATTTAAATTATGCTCAACAGTATTTGACAAAACAATAGATGGCCAAACAGCATACTCTAATTAATGCTGACATTGCATAATTATCAGCAGAACTGTAAACCGAGGGAAAACTGTAAACAAGAATCAATTAAACAGGTACTAGTCAAGTATTTGCTTATTTAATATGAAGTGCTACAAATATGTTAGAAATGTTAAGATTACTGATGAATGACTTTAGTTTGGATTTACTTTTCTCTTGTCAGGTTACTTTATATTTTATGGAAAGCTAAATGTTCAAGCACTGTGGGTAATTGTATGGTGGTTCCCACTTCCATTTAAAGGTATGATGGAGCAGCCTCACAATCAGCTATTCCACAGAGGTGAGGGCAACAGCTGTAATTACCTTTCAGTGCTTTTAGGTTATGAATAGGTATAGGGGTTTTTCAACATTATAGCTTTCCTATTCTTCATTGCTTGCCAGTTATTATGATTACAATTATTATGTTCTACATGCTTACTTCCCTATCAATGAACCTCAATCAGTTATGGTGTTATCTTACAATCAGTGATTTAGTATTGACTTTATTTAGATCATGATTTTATATTACATTCATTATCAATTTAGTAGTAGAATTAAGTTGCTCATTGTTTCCTATTGTAGACCTTTGGCCAACTTCCACAATTGTTTTCTTGCTAGCAGCATTGATTGTTTACATGTACCAAGGGCTATTATGTATTACTATATCTGTAGGGCTATTATATGTAAGGCTTGATAACAAGTGCAAGCATCCAGGTTGCTGCACTCAATTCCCTTTACTATTTCATAATAACAAAAACAATCAATGCACTAAACTCTTAAGTAGTTATGAGTCTCCTCACACTGAGTTCACTCTTCACACACTAATTCCATCAATGGTTTCCACTACAGAGATGAAGCTTAATTTGTAGAAACAGCAGATTGGTGTGTATCTGGAACCACATGGCAAACCTTTGAGTGTCAATCCTGTCTTCCATTCTCCACTTGTCACCCAAATGAGTTGTAGTGAGTTACTCAGTTAGAGAGGCTAAAGTGTATTAAGTTAAGTTAATAAAATGATCACTCATTGTGAAGGAGGGAATTAGGAGATTGTTGAACCTACTTATTGAGTTAACTAAGAAAAGTAATAAGTTACTATGAATTCAGTACAAAAAGTGGATTGGCATGATTCCACACTAGTGTAGTATTTTTGATATTAAAATTTTTGTCCCTTCAAAATTGTGTAAATGTGTTATTGCTCTTTAATTTTTTGAGGGAACTCATGATCAAGGAAAATTGTAAACAATACAGGTAATAATTTGATTGTATTGTATAAATACTTGAGGGATATCTAGAGAAGATGCAAATAAACTTTGTCTCACTCAACTGCATTTGCTTTTTCTTTGATATTACTAACCCTTTTAGGAATTATGTTATATTTTTGGTAGTAATGTAGCATCATCCAAAAGCAACTAAGCTGCAAGTGAAGAACAACGTCGAATGATTAATANATTACTAACCCTTTTAGGCATTATGTTATATTTTTGGTAGTAAGTGCTTAAGTCTCTGCCAACAATTTGGGAGTTACTCCTCTGAGTCTAGAGTGACATTTTGCCTTATTCTGGCAAGCAGCCCAAATTGTGGACAGAATTAGGTTAAGTCTATGTCTTCATGTAGGGAATAACAACTTGTAATTGATCATTGCAATTCAAACATGCACACTATAATTTTACACTGTGATGACAATAAACTGTACTTAATATATGAGTTGATAAATAAGAACTATTGAGAACATTTTAATTGAGCTAGAAATTAACAACTTGAGGCACTTAATGTAGAGTCACTTGGGGCCTCTTTTTATTTTTACTTTAATTTTCAAGCACTCTCAAATTAATTCAGTGCTATTTTGTTAATGAATTGTTAATTTCATTAATTTGTGATTATTTCAAACCTAAGTTTCTAACTTAATTATTGTCCCCTCAGAGCTTTAGAATTACGTGTTATTGTTGTTAAATTGTGAGGGAAACTAACTTTTGTAAAAACAGCAAATATTTACCTACTTTTGTATAAATAGGGATTACAATTGTAAGCAAACTTCAAATAAATTTTGTTCTCACTGGATACTGTTTGCTTTTTCTATTATAATTATCTTACTAACCATTTTAGCTCTGGTATGAATTTTATAATAATGAAACTGTAAGATCCAGATATAATGTGGGAGGAACTCTGCTGTGCCTGGGGTGATAACTCACTCCTTGACAGATGTGAGCCCATATTGTGGTCACTTTAAGGCTATGTATAGACATAGGGAATAAAAGAACTACAACATCTGTTGATCAAACATGCACAAATTAAAACACACCTTGAATATACTATGCTGTTGGCTTACATGAATATGTGGTAACCACACATTATTTTATATTTTATTATATGAGCTGAGAAGATAAACCTGGAGATAAATTATTTGTATTGAGCTAGAAATTACAACTTGAGACACACAATTAACACATTGGATTTGTAAGGATGGATTCAAATGGCTTGGCTTTGCAAGATGCCATGTGAATTGGTCACTGCTTTAACCATCTTGGAATTACTTTTTTTTCTACAATGAAATTGGTGAATTACCAATCTTCTATTGTTTTGTTAGAGCATGGGATGTTCTCGGCGATGGTAATCTTCTGCAACCTTTGTACTGCTTGAGCTGCAAGATGCACCCCACAATTCTACACTATGCCATTTGTGAATGTAAATGCACAGCAATTATGTGGCTGTTATTTATTATTTATTTACATGAGCTGAGATAAGAGAACTCTGAGATAAATTGTTTATTGAGCTAAAAATTAATACTTGAGGCACACAATTAGCACCTTGGCAAGTAAGGATGGCTTCAAAGACTTGGCTTCAGTGTGATGCCATATGAATTGGTCACTTTTGGAGTTCTTTTTGGAATGGAATTTCTTTATTTGTTAGGCAAAATCAGTGAACCACCAATGTATCTTTTCTGTTGAAATGTGGGTCACTCTCTGCTATGGTAGACTTTGCAACCTTTGATCTAAACTCTTGAGTTACCCAGTATGACTAGAGTAGCCAGAGCTCACCCACGATTCTACAATATAAAGTGCAGTGACATGTCTAATTTTCAAAGTTTGTGTGTGAAATATCAAATCCTTTAAAAATGCTACATATAAAAAACAACTGATAAATGTTTCTTATTCTCTGCTCAAAGAATATTTGAATAATTTCATTGAGCAATTGGAAAATGAATTGGTTTTAACTGCTTTTGAAAATGAAGACATTGTTTTAATGGAAGACTACAACATTAATTATTTGGACCAAAAAGAATGAGATAAAATTGACATTTTGCTAAATATGCTTATTCTGAATATTCTTAATAAAATTACACTGTCTGGCAAGGGTCACTGCAATGAGTAGCACACTTATTGATTACTTCATAGTGTCAGATAATGATTTTTCAAGACTTACAGATTTTACTGCTGAATGTCTGTTCTCTGATCATTGCATTACATCTATTAGTTTTATAAGAATAAAACCAGTAAATTCAATAGTTGGGAAATGGACCAAACTTTGGGAAGGAAATAATCATGATGTTGAAAAACTAAAATTATCACTGATTCCATAAAATTGGCATGAAGTTTATTATGGACCTAACCCTAACCCTAACCCTAACCCATTACCAAACCAAAAGTCTAAATAGAAGCTCATTTATGAAATTGCTAGCACTAGAAAATCTAAATCTACAATCATTGAGGAGATTAGAGACTCAGATGGGAACTCATTTACAATTGATTTTGACATTGCTAATGTACTAAACAAAACATTTGGTAAATTAAGAAAATTCAAAGGACCCTATATCAAATATCAATCACCAAATATTAATAATACAATAGCCCAATTCATTTTGCATTTTTGACTATGTACAAAATGATTAAAGCAATTAATAAAATCAAACCCAATAAATCTAGTTGTCTATCTAAAATTCTTTCCTAGCAGGGTTTTCAAGGACTTAGAATGTTAAGAATTTGAGCTCAAATGAGCTCACAAACCTTAATCAGAAAAACTCAGAAAAGAAATGATCAAAACTCAAACTTCAACTTGATTGAAAATCCACTTGAACATAAAGTAAAAATGAAATTATTTTAAATGTAATTTTTTTACCAATTGCACATAACTATTTTTAGCTTAGAATTATTGCAAAATAAATGTTTTTTACACTAAAATCTTAGAATTAGAAAAAACTCAATTGAACTTGGAATTTTTTTAAAAAATACTTGAACTCAAACTTGAAATGTAAAAACACAAACTAAGTCAGAGTAACTCTAACACACTCAAAAACCCTGCTTCCTGGATATTAAAAGCAACTGTCTCTATAATTGCTGAACCTCTAAATTTCATCTTCAATGAATCCTTTAAACAAAGAAGCTCTCCAAATTGTTTGAAATGAGCATATATTACTCTGGTTTTCAAAAACAAAATGTAATTTAGCTATTAATTATAAGCCAATCTAAATTACTTCACCAATAAGTAAAATTTTTGAATGACTCTTACATAATCAAATTAACCTCATCAACATCCAAGTACTAAATTCAGTACTTTTATATACATGTCTACAGCATACCTCTACAGAAAGAAATTCACATTATTTCTAGCTGTGTATTAATGTAATGACCATTTGTTAGTTTCTCTAAAAAACAATTTTTCATTCTATTTCTATTAGATTTAGAACTACAACTATTGCAACTACATTGTGATGTCAAGAAAACAAAAGTCAATAGTTCAGTTTCTTCTTGTAATACATAGTATTTAAACATTAAATTGAGCTCATTGGCTTATATCTTGAAAAATATATACCAATAACATGTTGCAAAAAAACTGCACTTTTAACCAATTTATTGTTAACAAAATGTGAGCAAAATTTAATATTCAATATTGGTTACATATTTTCAAATTTTGTGAAAATCATCCTGCTGGGGCTTTGAAATATTCACAATTAGGAGTGTATTTTTCTATTAATTTTAGGCTTCTAATAATTCATATATTCATATATATTTATATATATATGGACATATACATTCATATATATATATATATATATATATATATATATATTGTATATATAGACATATAACTTGCACATGGTACTATGACATAAGAAAAAATTTGTACTGAGTATGAATGGTGTTGACAAACTCATAGTACCCACACAAGTTTTTGGTCCTGAAATGGCCATGAGAATTTCCTCAAATTTTTCATTGGCAATAAGATTCTACATCAAATACTATAGAAAATATTTAAAAAAATATATTTTTCAAATTTGGAATTTTTTTAATCATTTTTGCCTCTGTACATATATCTCATGCTTGGTATTTTGTTACTGAGAGTGAGATTTGTGTAAGTTTATAAGAAGTTTTGTGGTGATTTATATTTGTTTTTGATATTTTTGTAGCAAATGACTAGCAAAATGTCTCTCAATACTTTATTTTAGAAAAAACATTTTCAAAAATTGAAAAATTTAAATTCAAATACTCTTTATTAAATCCAATTGTTTTTATTACTACCTGCATCGTTCATCACTCAGTGCTTATTGGAAACACATATTATTGCACATCTGATTGCTATGGCATCCTGTAGTGAATTGATAAATACTACCCACATTGTTCATCCCTCTGTGCTTATCACAAACATTCATTATTGCACATCTGATTCCTACGGCATCCCATAGTGAATTGGTAAATACCTTTCTACTGATTTAATCGCTTGTATATAAGTTTTCAATAACTAATTAATGTAAATCATTTCAACATCAGACTTGAATAGAACATGTTGCTCAATTGCAGTTTTGGTAGCCATTTGTCCTTTGAGGACCATCTAAACAAATTTGCTTCCCAATTAGATCCTGTTCCAACTACATTGATGCCTGCATGTTCCTCTGTTCCATGTGAGCATGGATTGTAAAAAAATTGTTTTGTCAATGAGTAGCAAGAATCTCTATGAAGAAGAAGAGATTATCATTTTTAAATTGCTCCAAAAATGTAAAAGCTCCAGCAAAAAACAGGACAAAAAGAAGTGATTCTAGAATTAAACAAGAAGGCCCACAACAATGCTTTATTTGTGATAAGGTCAGTTCTGGGAGAATGCATGATCATATATGTTTCAGCCACCCAGATATATCTCAAATGGAACACACATTCTTTCTGGATGTGTACAGAACAGAAAATAAATGATGAGTGCCAAAGAAGATTTTTCAACAAAAGCCAAAACCAAAAACAAAATGGATGTAGTGGAGGTGGAAGAATAAAGACAAGTGAAAGAGATTTTCCAAAGTTCAATTTCAACTACAATCACCAACCTTCAAAATAAACCTAGCAATGAGGCCATGTCAATTGTGGAAGCATTTGTCAAATATTTGCTAACATTGAAGGAAAACAGTAGAGTGAATCTTCAGAAGATACAAAAACAACCATTGGATTTCTCAGAAAACTCTTTGATAAATCGAAAATATTAAAAAATCATGAAATTCTTGCTGATTTATTAAATGAATTTGCATTTGAAATGCAAAATTCTCCATCTACAATTGTAAATCTTTCAGTTACAATTACAGCATTTGTTGAATACACTAGCAGGAGAAAAGAATGCAGAAACATTAACATTCACTTTTAGAGAGTAATGATAAAATAATTAAAAAAAATTTCAAAGCCAAAAGAATGCATCAAATAGCTAAGAAGAAAAATGAAATGTTTAGCAAAGGGCCACCCAAGGAAGTTTTGCAAAGATTGCTTAACTGCATCAAGAATATGCTAAATACTAACATCACAAACATCACTTACTCAGATCTGAAAGCCATGAATTTTGCACTTAAACTCCTTATCAGGACTGATTTTGAAACTCTTGGTGTCTGATTTTCTGGAAATTCAGAAAGGAAAAAAGTTCATCAGTACTAGTGAACACAAAACTGGTACTAAATACCAAGTAAGAATTTCAATTGGCCAAGCACAAATTAGCTGGTTAAAGTACATGTTGAAAAAATTCAAGGAAATTTTGAAAAGCAAACCTAAGTATGTCTTTGGATCTTTTAAGAAAACTATTGAAACTGGGATGCCATTAAAAATTCAAAACATGGTGAGCACAAATTTTGAATGGGCAAATGATTATGATTTTTCTACAAATTCACTTAGAAAATTTTGGGATAACCTGATGGTGGAAAATCGCAATTCAATTGATAGTACTATTGAACAGGCACATTTCACACAAACATGCATACATGAGAAACAGCTGAAAATCATTATATAGCACAGTCTGAGGAAAGCAATTTTGAAAAACTCAAACAATTTTATAGTGCAAATTTGTTAGTTTAACTTGTTTTTTCATTAAATGTTTGTTGAAATTTGGTAAATTTTCAATTATAGAAACTTAAATAATGAAAAATTTCTAAAAAATGTTTCAAAGTACACTTAAAAATGTCTATTAATGTTTTATTGTGATTATTGTATACTAATAGGTTCTATAAGAAACTTAGTTAAAATATACTGAGAGTGAGATATTTAGTCAAAAGTGACTGAATGCAAGATATATAAAAAGCATATACTGAGTGCAAGTTATATAAATGCAGGTATATGAAGCATGAGATATATAAATTTTTACTGTACTAAACATTATATATATATATATATATATATATATATAATTTTTTCTAAGATTTTCATTAAGTATTAAAGTTCCATTTTTCTTATAAATTGTCAATTAGAAGTTTATTTTATATGAATTTAGGATGTTGTAATCAAGGTTAAATCTAAATATAAAATGGAATGTCATGTATTAAGACACAAAGTACTAAATTTAAGACTAATTATTTATTTATCCTTGGAGAAAGGTAAAACAAAAATTTTTCCCTGTGTATTATTTGTATCATTTATAACATAATCATACAAAAATTTGAAATGCTGACAAGGTTAATGAGCACCTTTCAAAACACCAACTAATGCCAAAAACACAACTTGGTTTCCAAAAGAATTTTTCAACTGATGATGCTTTTTATACACTACTGAAAATTGATGATAATCTCTTGACTCTGACTAATTTGATGCAGTGGAATGCATTGATCTTTCAAAAGCTTTTAACCCTATTTATCATGATATCTTATGTATAAAATTAGAAAGCTAGGATTTACTGAAAGTAGTGTTAAATTAATATCTAGTTATCAAACTAACAGAATTCAGTGCATCAAATTAAATAATACTTTCTCTAAATTGGCTATCTTTAAAAAACCAAGTACCACAAGGTACCATTCTAGGATTGCCACTTTTTAACATACATGTAAACAACATGTGGAAATATTGTAGAGTCACTCAGGGATTCTGTCGATTTTATTTTTTATAATGTTACTTTGTATTATCACGTCATCATGACGTTATTAGCTAGTTTTGATCTTAGTTTGCTGTTATTAATTTGATGTCCCCTCGATGGTGCTGATTGTTGCTCAAATTTAATTTTACGAGGGAAACAGAATTTGATCATGTTAAACTACGTTGACATCTGATTATTGTAAACAAAGGCAGGTAATAGTTAAACATTTGTATAAAACCTAGGCAAAACTGTTGACTAGCTAAATAGATTTTATCTACTCTCAACTGCCGTCTTTACCATTGTATTTCTATTTATATATTATCTTCATGAAACTTATTGCTTAAGATAGGCGACAATTCGGCACTTATACCTGGATACTATTGTAGAGTTGCTTGGGGATTTTGTTGATTTTATTCTTTAAAGCATTTACTTTGTATTCCTACGTCACTATAACGTCAGTAGCAATTTTCAATCTCAGGTTGCTATTGCTAGTTTTATGTCCCCTCAATGATGCTTATTGTTTGCTCAAATTTAATTTTGCGAGGGAAAAGAATTTGATCATGTTAAACTACGTTAATATTGGGTTAATGGAAACAAAGGCAAGTTAAAGTTTAACATTTTTTTTAAACGTGAAAGAAATTTAAGGAAAGGTAAAAAAAATTTAACCACCCTCAAACGGTTCCGGACTTTAACTTTTGATTTTTTAATTTTTCTTGAAACCATAAGAAACTTTTTTGTTAAGGTTGGCGACAATTTGGGAGGTTTTTTAATTGGAAGGAGTTACATGTTGCATCTCTGTGTGTTAAATTCTGTGTTTATCCCCTTTTTCGAATATTGGCGGTGTTGTAAAATCTCTTTAAACCTCTTGTGTAGAGAATAATATTTCTCTTTATGTTTTTCTACCAGAGCACACTACACTTATATCATATAAAAATTTTATAATATAATACTGTGGGCTATCACAAAAATCTGGCAATTACAGATTATTTAATAGTGAGCTGAGAGATAACAATGAAAATTAGAGTTTGTATTTTCCGAAGTGAGATAGAATTTAAAAAGTGAGACAAATAGGGTACCACAC
>CABFPE010000744.1:43465-61117 GCA_900660155.1 Hofstenia miamia
GGAGTTCATTTTTGGTTCTCCCAGAATGATTGTGTTAGTCCCCGTTTGCTTAGCTTTATCCGTATGCGTTCCTGTATATCAATCTTCGATGTAATGCATTCGACATCAAGTGCAATTTGGTTAAATGGTTTTAATAGTTCCTCTAACTCTGTGCGCGTAAATGCTTCTGTGAACATTAACTTCATCGTTGCGACCATTTGTTGTTCTTTTATCCTCTGGTAGTTTCTTTCTGTTATCTCCTTTCTTTCCTTCATAACTTTTATTTCTACCAGGAACCATTCGTCATCCGTGTTGATCCACTCTATCGTGCTATCTTGGCTTTTGTCTCCCCACTTTTCCATGTTTATTCAGTTGATCATTGTTTGTGTTTGTGGGGATAGTAGTAGTTGTGATGAGGTTAGAAGTTGTTCTTCTTTGATGATTTCTTGCTGTGATTTCGTCACCATTTCACATATCTCTACTGGTGTCGTTATCCCACCTTTCTTCAGCATTTCAGCTCTTCTAATTATTTTTGTGAAAGTGCATCTTGGGCTATCTCTGACGTGCCGTTTCATGTTTTCGTTTATCACTTGTTGTACATTTTTCTCTTTGACTAGTTGTGTTATGTCCTTTGTATCAACTAGTTTCCATTTAATTATTTTCCTTGTAGTTATCCATGGTTGATTCAGGAGTTGTTTTAGTCGTGTTTCTGAGGTTGCACCCCACATGTATTTTCGCATAGGCTCCTCGAATATTTGTATTTCACTCGGGCATATTCCTGTTATGTTGGCCAGCTCCACTATTGACATTCTTCCCGTTGGGTGATGTTTTGTTATCAGCCTACTTATTAATTTTTCTATCGTCTGCATTGGTTTCTCGTTTTTGTTGGGCGATTCAGTCTTTTCAACGTGGCCTTTCAGTATCCAATTCTTTGTCTGTGTATTCATTGGTGATAACGTGATCTCGAACTTTTTTGCTTTCATGAGTTTCACCCTTTGGTTTCTTGTTACGGGTAGCCTTAGGTCCTTTTCTTCTGTGAGCCATATCGCTAGCAGCCATGCAGACGTTCTGTATCTAATTTCCAGCGCGTTTTTCTCCTCCAAAATCAATTTGCGGAAGTCTTTCTTTGTATTCAATTTGTATGCTCTATTAATTTCTTTTCACTTTTCCTTTGAGTTGTTTCAGTGTCTTTGAAAGAGTGTCACTGCATTGTTTCCTCTCCATTGACGTTGTTCTTAGTTGTCACAGTCGCCATGTAACATCCTCCACCTGGCCTATTTGCGCCATGTATTATTGTTGATAATTATCACTCGGTAAATTGCGGATGAGGAGTTACCCAGTTATTGAAACGTCAAGCTTTTCCACTTTTCCATTAACTAGTTATGTTAATAATTGAATACTGACTATCACTGTTTAGGTGACGGAGCCGGGTGATGCTTCCTCTCCAGTTCTTCTATGGGCTACTGCCAGAAGCCGATCTCCACAAAGCAGTTCCTCTCCTTCATGAACAATGATTGAATCCACAGCACCACCTCAGCTCAACTGGGACTAATTATGTGTACCTTACCTTAGCTCAGTGCATGCACTCAAGTCAAGTTGTAACTGACTTAAACTCAATTTTGTAAAGTGTTTGTTGTTTTGATTAAGTAAAGCAACCAGGCATTGACACTAACTGCATTTACATAATATTAAAATAGCCATTACTGTAAAGCTATCAGCTTAATAATTTAGATAATAACATTGCAGTTCCCTATACTTACATTTAATAAAACTACATGTAAGGCCATTTATCAGGTCGATTATAGTCAAGTCTCCTACTATTAAGAATATATATATCCCTAAGTGTTGACTATCCAGTCATTTCAGGCATTGATTATTTCATACATGTATTGATCGATAGTCAGACTAGGCAAGAATCGAAAAACTCCTAACCGTAACATAAGTGCGGTTTCGTGACTGGCACAAAGACCCTTTGAATTGATCCTGTGATGGAATCCAGCCACTACTAAACACAACTTGCCTAGCTGCACATTTTATTAAATAATCAAACCAGATAAGAGTAGAATGAAAATAAAATAAACTCTGAAGAATTTATTGTTCATCAAAATTCTGGTTAGTTCAAAGCTATTTATAAAAATTTTCCAAAAGTACCTGCCAATTTTGAATTTTAAATAATTCGTCTGCCAATATGGCTGTTCCTTCGTAAGCATAATTTCGCTCAACATAATTTGTCAAATGTTACTTGATTGAATAACAAGTTTTTCTTAATTTGAACAATATTATGGCTTAGTTGCATCTTACAAAATAACTAAGATAATTAACTAAATTTTACAATCAATTCTAATTATTAATTATCATTCGACATTATTCTTCGTTTGCAGCTTAGTTGCTTTGGATGATGCTACAATATTCAATTAACTTAACTAGTTAACTAAGAAAGGAAAAGTTTGGCGGTTCAATAACTTAGTAACTTCTCACCCGCAATTTACTGAGTGATAATTATCAACGATAATACATGGTGCAAAGAGGCCAGGTGGAGGATGTTACAGTATGGTGAGATTTTCTTCATCAATATTTATTTCCAGTATTTCAGCTATTCTGTCTTTATACACCATTATTACTTACATTGTGTCCAATGTAAACTCATTGTCAAATACAATGTGCACTGTGCTCTGTATGTATGGTCTTTCTAGCATTTCATTCATCTCCTGGGGGTAGCTTATTATCACATTAACTTTTGGTCTATTGTTTGCATCAAGCACTACCAGTAAATACTTCCCTTTTGCCATTCTCATTGTGTCATCTATTTTCTTTTCTAAGTTCTTTGTACGCATTCTTTTTGTTTTGATATGTGTATGATTGTGAGGTTTTCTTTCTCCATTGATCTTCAGCATCTGGTTTTCTCTTTCTTTTGATCATACTGTTCATTCCAAAGTGGTTTATGAGGAGGCGTGTAGCTGAGTAATACTTAATGGTAGTTCACTGGTGCTTGGTTCACAGTCTGAAGGCTGTGAATCTGTGCTGATAGTTTCTACTGATTTGCCCTTGAATTGGCTCACAGTTACTCCTACCAGCACTTTACCAGGTGTGGTTCTGATCAGGATAACATCAGCCTTGAATCACTTCTGTATCTCCATGGTTCTTCCACCATTTACACCTTCCCCTGCAACTCCTCAGGTCTCACCACCCTTGTGGACTCTGGGAGGGAAAGTTGTGCTGTGCACCAGTTTTCTGTGTGCCCTTGAATCAGTGGTGCAGATCCCTGGTGGGAGAGGCTTCTTGTCCATTGGTCTCCCTTCCCTTGAATCAGCCTTGGGGACTACTGGGACACCTTCTCACACTACATTGTCTGTTTGTCAGTTCTTCGTTCTCGTCATTTCTGCCCTTGAGTCAACATCTGGTTTGAGAACTTCTTTGAAATCTCCTTCTCCTGTTGGTAGTTGAGAGTTCCTCCAGTTGTTGGTTTCTGCGCACTCTCTTCTTCATTGGGGGTGCATCATTTTCTTCTAGATTCCTAAATTCAGTTAGTAAATTTAAATCCCATATTTCAGGGTCATATATAGGCTTATTTCTTGCTGTCCTTTGGGGCAGTACTCTCTCTCTTTTGTGTTTTCATCTCTGGTATCTACTGTGAATTCGTCATCAAATCCCTCTTCAGATAAACTATCTAAATCATACATATTGTATATAATTTCATTGCTGTTGATTCAGCATATTTTGAATTCAGTGTTCTCATCTATCTTTGTCTCTTTGATATATGCTTTTGCTCACTTCAAATTTTATAAATGTAGCACTCTATCATTGTCTAACATGTATTCATTATTTGGTAATGTCTGTAGTATTGTGTGAGGGCCAGACCATACTGTTTTTAGTTTCTGGACTTGGTTTGTGTCTGTGAGTTTCATCAGTGTAAATGCATATACCTTATCTCCTACCTTGTGTGCATGTCTGTAAATTTTTTTATTATCATTGAGTTGTTGTCTCACAGCCAATTTCTTTTTATTATGACACATTGTTTCATGGACCCCTGTAATCTGCTTTCTCTGTTGATTTACATATTCATTGCTTAAACTTTTGCTGTAATTGGTATACTGCATTGATAACTATGTTGTTGCTTCTATTCTGAACATTTTGAAATAGTTCACTCTGCTCATCTAGTCTCATTTCCATATTTGATTTGATTTCATTCAAGATAATTTCATTTGTTTGCTCTATCTGTTTGAATTTATCTGTTAAATGCTTGATTTTGTTCTTCAAAAGTGCTTCATTTTCTTGGCTCCTTCTTAACATGTCAATTATCTCTTAGGGGCTCATCTCTGGGGGTGAGTGTAGAGAGTGTAATTCCATATCAGGGGATGAGTTTTCACCAGAATATGATGATAATGATCATGTTGCTCTAGGGGTTACTACCCTGGGTGCTGCCTTTTTTTCCTTTTGTCATTTTTCTAATTTGGTTCATAGTGGTGCTCCTTCTTGATAACAATTCCAGGATCTTGTTGAAGTGCACTGGTTTGGGATTAGGTAACTCTCTTTGTTGACTAGTTTTTACTTTCTTCTTTGATCTTATTCTCTTTCTGATTTGACGTTAGCAGCTTAGTTGATTTGGATGATGCTACATTATGATAAAATTTACCCTTATCCATTTTATATTTTTATATTCTAAAAAATTTGCTATGTCGATGTCAAGTTTTTGTGTGTCGCTTTCAAGATAGCTGATGTGACAAAGAGTACGACCAAAAGAGTTGCCATTGTTCGACTTTTCTTGTTTTGGCAAATTTTGCTACAAGATTTATAGTTTACTCTTAATCTTAAATACGGTTTCACGTTTCAACTACCTCATTTAAGGTATAGAAAATTTAAGTGCGATTTATTTTATCTACTTCAAATTGGCAAATCTACTTGCTATATTTCCCTGGTATTTAAAATTGTTTTGTCTATGTTGTTACTAAGCATTGGCTTAGAAATAGGTTTTGAAATTTGATTACTTGTTGTTTAATGACTTGTCATTGCAGATTGAAGCTTTTTAAATTATACGTTTGACTAGCATAAAATAAGATGCTCAATACACATGACTGTATTAGTCGAGCCTTGACCGTTACGTTGGTTTGAAAAAGAACATTGTGCTTTATCATAAAGAAGGAGTTTCTAGCCTTCTTCAGCTGCGATAGGGCATGGACATTTCAGCGTAAATTAGAATCACTATAACACCGAGATATTTTACGTGTTGAACAGGATATGTGGTTTCATTGCCAATAAGCAATTTAGAGAGCTGCAAAGAATAAAAAATGATTAGCTGAGTCTTTGAAACATGAATAGCCATGCCATTTAACCTGTTCCAATTCAGGAAACGTTTGATATCCTCCATTAAAGGTCTTTGTCTTTTGCAAAAGCTTTACAGTCATCAGAATACAAAAAACTGTCAGCGTTAATGAAAGTATCGGGCATATCATCAAAAAAATTAGGAAGAGCAAAGGTCCAAATATACTCCTTTGCGGGACGCCACTGACCACAGATACCTTGGGTGAGATATCTCCATCAATAACAACAGATTGGAAGCGATTAGAAACTTAAGATGTGAAGAACTTGATAAACTGATCATCCAAGCCAAATATACGCACAATAATAATTTGTGTGGAATGCGATTGAACGCCTTGAGGAAGTCAAAATAAACACAAAAAGCGTCTTTATTACTGTCTAAGGAATTATATACTTTGTCAAGAAATAGTAAGAGCTGAGTCATGGTTGAATGACCCTTCATGAAGCCATGCTGCTTAGATGACAGTTAGCAGCAATTTTGGGGTATAGAAAATTGAAAATTATTCTCTAATACCAAAGACGCGCGGGGCAGTAAACTGATAGCACGATAATTCTTGAAAAGAGATTTGTCACCAGATTTGTGAATAGGCATAACAACAGAATATAGAAATGCGGGCTAAGAACGTTACTGAAAACATTCAGGACCTTGTCAGATAAGCCGACGCAGGAGTAATACCAAGAATTCTAGAGATCTCATCCAGAGTGAACTGAACCTCGTCTAGGTGGATGTCTGGCTCGGGATAGGAAGTAGCTGGGACTTGAAAGTCATCGGAGTTGAAATTAGAAGTGAAGAATTTGTTCAGACCTGTGCATTTCTCGTAATTACTAGAGAATTTTTATACCCTTTATTGTAGCAAAGCATTCACCAATAGTGCAATTCTTGAAATTGTTCATAAAAACAAGCGACTCCAAGAAATCAGATTGAGTTTGTGACACAATAGTCAACAACTTGAGTAGTATTCCGTCGCAAAATAGTTTGCATTTTATTATATAGATGCACTGAATGAGATGAGTAATAGAGAGGCAGGAAAGTACGCTTACGCCTACGACAGTCAGAACAAGCATTCATAGTGTACTTGAGATAAGCACAAAAACTCACCATTAAGCTATCTATCAGCTTGAAGGATCAAAACAGAATAAATTAATCATGCGAGCAAACTCTGAGCACGAAGCTTTGGTATCTCGATAGATGGAATAAGCATGAGTTGATATAGGGATTCCTGAAAAACTAATAGTGTAGCTAATACCGAAGTGATCAGAATTAATTGAGTTAACAACAGAGGCGCAGATATCATTGTCTGTCGTAAGTAAATTATCGAGAGCATTGCCCTTGACATGAGTCGCTTCAGTAATGCAGGCAGATAAACCATAAGGATCAAATACATTAATGTAATCATCTTCCCGTACTACATTTGTACACAGGAGTTCCCAGTCAACATTAGGCCTATTGAAATCGCCAACGATATAAACCCTGGAAATTGTAGTATCAGATCCAGCCTCCATAAAGCAAGACATGCAATGATCCCGATAAATTCGAAGTATCAGTTGAGCTGACCAAGTAATTACTGCCATCAGGAGGTAGATACAGGCAAACCAGAAGAACGCAGTGTACGGAACTTCTTAGAATGACAGCGGAACCAAACGTTGATTGCGGAATGTACAATAGGGAGAAATGAATATTGTTCTCATTTCTGATAGCAATTAGTACTCCAATTTCACGGTCTGCTCTGGTAAGCACGGTAAACCCAGGAATAACCGAGGCATCAGAAATTCCTGAATGTAGCCAGGTTTCTGCCAGGCAGATAATGTCAACATCAGAAAACAACAGGAAGTCAGATAGTGTTTTTCGATTTTCAATGAAACCAATGCCCTGACAATTAAAGAACAAGACACGAGTTCCAGAACGTGCTAGTCATTCATCAAAATTTATCTGTTCGTTCCCTTTAATCAACTTCAGGTTCTTGATTTTTAAATCCTTCAGTGAGACTCCAGAGTCCATCAAGGCTCTTCATTAACAAGAATTTTATTTTCCTTGGCAACATCCGCCAAAGATAAAGAATTGGCCAGGCAAACGGGATATTCAAAATCCTTGAGTTTCGAAGCCTTAGCAATTAATTTGCTAGCCGTCCATTCGTTTTTCAGAGAAAGATTTATTGTTCTGGGGTGACGTTCATTTTTCCGACCTACACGTTTCAGATTTTCAACAGCGCCAGTTTCAGATTCCCTAAGAAATTTAGAACTTTCATTACTTGATTCAGGGAACCTGTTTATTCGCATTGTATGCTAGAATTCTTCACCTCGCGATCGCACACTCCGCAGTCGTTCACGAAGGACGTTTAAGCCAGTGGTTTCCTCGTCTTGGCCATAATACCTCAAACTAAATCTAATAAACTGTATAATAAACAGGCAAATGCCATAATGTACTGTAGCCAGATAATTCCAAAATTTGAGCACGACAGTACTTGAATGACCATATCACGCAACCGACATGAACCCCTCAGAAAGCATTCCTGGATAGAATAAAAAATCCATTAGACAATCCTTTTATTACATATTTCAATATGTCAAAGTATGTTAATTATAATCTACAACATTAATTTCAAATACGGCGGTGTTATTTAATGTATTTATTTTATTTGCTTCTTTGTCAGTTTCATTTATTATTAAGAACATAGCTATTTCGTCGTTTTCTGTTTACTAAAAACTATTGCAGTATGGAATTATTAAATGCATTTATATTTTTCCAAAGTGCATTTTAAATAGTAGGAAACACATTGAGTCTGTGGCCCCTAATAATAGCTATTGAATAGTATGGTGTGGGAAGTCATTGAAGATTTTTGATGTAAAATTGAAAGCTGATGGATCTATTAATTTTGAAAAAGAGAAAGAACATTTCATTTGATCGGTGTAATAAAGTTTTAAAATATGACGTCAAAAATCTGTTTATCGCTCCATAAGAGCAAAAATATGTAAGTCAACTTTTACCCAATTCCGAAATGTATATTTAATTCATATAGCATAGTTATTTCTTTTGATTGCCAGTATTGATCAAGTCATAAATATTCACTAATTTTAGTGAGTATATTTTGCAAAAACTATAAATATATATATTGACATATTATTACCGACATTTTATGTAGTTTTTGTAGCATTTCTGATTTTCAAGTGACTTAGATACTTCTTGCTCTTATAGAACATTATGGTTGTTCCATGATCCGCATTATCGCAGATGTCGTTCAATTATTTTGTATTCAACGTATTTGCTGTGTCATTTTTGCAATACACTTTGTATGTCCCTGTATAATTAAAAGCGATGTCACAAATATTTTGTTTGAAAAGATACAAATTGAAAGGATATGTAATTTTTTGATCATATTTCATTGATGAAAGATTTTATTAATGAATTAGTGAGTTTTTGTATTTACATTTGTTTAGTTAGAAATAACTTGATTGATATTCATACAGGGCGCCCATGCGCCTGTAAATTTATAGCTCTCTTAATTGCTTGAAAGTTCTATTTTATAATACGTAGATTTATTTTTTGTCTAAATGTCTTCTTTCCGCATTTTTTAATCACTTATAAATACGAAATCATTTTTTAATATTGTCGCTACTTGGAAATTGCTTTAAGTTCGTTCTGGTGCCTTTAACAAATTTCTGAATTGACATTCACCCAGTAATAGAATTTAATATTCATGTGCAGAAAAACTTTGACCGTTAGATTATCAAGAATTATCCATAAGTTGTGTTTTAACATCAAACCCGTTGGTGCTGCATAGGGACTCTCGCTTGGTCGTATAATTTTGTTGTCTCTCAATTCTTCCAGTATTCAATTGTATTCGTCCTTCATTTGTTCAGGCACTCTTCTGCAGGGGACAAATGTATCAGTGCGAGTGAATGGAAAAGCAAAGTCTGTTTTCAAATAATTTATTTTGTGATTGACTTATGGAATATTTTGATTTGAAAATACAATCATTATGAAATAATGCATCAAAATAATTCGAATGATTCTCGAATTAAAGATGTGATTATTAAAAGTTTAAAATTGAGATGATTTATATTGTGTAATTCTGAAATCAATTTAAATTTCTCAGAAACCTCTTTTTTATGCTATTTTGTGCTTGGTGTACAACATTGAAAGTAGTTAAGTGAGATTTTCATTCATTTTTTATACAGTAATTACAGCTAACAGCCATGTTGGAAATTGTCGATCACCTTGCGCATTAAGTTGTTGGTTTTCCCTGGCATTTTAAAATAAACACATTCTTAATATTTAATACAATAATGTTTTATTTTACAGTTTCAGAAATTGTAATTTTGTAGTTCAAATTGAAAGCTCATTTCTAATTTACTGTGTCTAGGGCTTTTTCTTTGCTTTTATTTTTGTAGAAAAATATCTCAAATTGGATTAGTGCTCATGAATATTTTACTCCTAATTTTTTATTTTTTGTAGGTTTTAGAGAAGCATTCCTCATTTATTTTTGGAATGATCAATATTTCTATATTAGTGATGTGTTAACTTCTTAATGACTATTAATTGTCGATGTAAGTAGCACCTTGTCATTTGTTTCCCTTTCCATTGTGTTGTCTAAATGTATACGCAGTTTTGTCATAATGTAGAGCATTGTATTTTCGATACACTAGTTATTCATTGCTGATGAGGCAAAAACAATTCTTGCTGTATCACTAACATTCAGTTTCTCAGTTTTAATGCTGTTAAAGTCACTCGCTATTTGTTCATCTCATTGTTTTATGTTCTAAATCGCACAACAATCAATTTTCCCATTAATGTCTCATATTTGATTTTCGTAGTAACTCAAGAATATTGTGGTTTTTCATTAAATGTAAAAGACGTACGTCAACAATTTTCTGAAATGGGACTCTTTACTGATAATAACCTAATCAGAGCTTAATATTTGAAATATTGCTTCAAGCAAGGAAACTTCGATTGTCTGACAACAGCACAATTGTTTAAAAATTCTGATGCTTTTTCCTTTTTTGGTAATTCTTGCACCATCGTACACTAATATAACCCTTTTCTGGCCACTGTTCATTACAATGAACAAGACAAAAAACTGAAAAGCTAAGTCCAATTTTAGGGAAAATCTGTTTTAGTGGTTTATTTTATTGCGTCTATGCCAAAAATGAAATACTTTCTCTTACAGTTCGTTGTTGCGATTTATATGTTGTTAAACAATTGATTTTTATTCAGGCTAAGCTGACACGTTTCAATTTCAAAATTTTTTAGAACTGCTATTAACTATTGCTATATTTCTTCACAAATATTTTCATTAGCATTATCTATTCCTAAATATACACTATAATGACCAAAATCTATGGGCTTTGACCATTCCAGTGAACATAAACATTCATAAAAATGAGAGGCTGGCCAGGGTGCATCACAATGAACATAGCGATTTTCCCACTAAAATAAATTTATATTTTTTTTTCAATTATCAACATGCTTTTTGACGTATATTTATCTAGAAAAATGGTCATATTTAAAAAAATCAACATACAATTTTTTGGCCAAAAAAGAGTTAAGATAAAGATAGTTGACTTTGGCATTTCTAAAAAGATTTTTTAAATTTTTTTTCTACCTTTTCTATTGACAATGTTCTTTTTTAAGTCGATGATAGACATCATATATCTTCCTGATTAGCTTTTATTAGTGAATATCATACAATTGGGACGTATTTAATTTTCAAATATCCATTATTGAGGATGTTATCTTAAAAATTGAAGAGAAAATATAGGTTGAAAATCGCTAATTAATCTTGAAATCATTTGAATAAAAGCACTTTTTATTGCTTGTTTTTATGAATGCCATTTGTGAAAACTCAGTTTTCTTTGCCCAATTCAGACGGCCACAATGCCCTCTTAGATATTACTATAAAGTCGATTGAAATTCAGGTCACTAAATTCGCTGCCAATCGTCGTCTATTAAGTGCATAGTGATAGTACATCTGGTATACAATCGTTTGTGTAAAGTGTATCCTAATTACATTTCAGTGCGCTAGCAATAATTCATTCAACTCGTTGTATCATTTAATTTATTTATATCTCATAATCTAAATGATGTTTATTTAATGCTACATGATTTGTGCGTTCCTCGCAAGTAAATACATTTGTGCGTCTAGTGCATTTAGTTGTTGCTTCAGTCATGCCTGAATTCATTGCATGCTTAAAATGCTTGTAAACTACTCTAGTTTTAGCTGTTTCTATTGACCGTAGGCATTGTTTACTTACTTCATGCACAACATTTCTAAATTACGATACCTTAGCAGAATCGGGATGACACATGCACGGCAGTCGTCAGTCCTAAGCATTGATAGGATGAACCCGCGGGTAAAGCAAGTGGAATACGCGGTAAGAGGTCCTATTGTTCAAAAAGCGACAACCTATAAACTGAAATTGGCGAAGGTTTGTAATTTTTTTTCGTGTTTTTTTCTTTTGTTAGTTTGTGTTTGCTTATGTTGGGTTTAGGGAGAAAATTTGCCTTTTGACGAAGTATTCAATGCTAATATCGGTGACTGCCATGCTGTTGGTCAAAAACCTATCACATTTGTACGACAAGTACGATGCAAAAATGAATATTTTAAATCAAAACAATTGGTTTTTAGGTTTTGGCAGCTGCAATGTGTCCCCAGCTTATTAAAGATAAGGTGTTTCCTGATGATGTAAATGAAAAGGCTGCGAAGATTCTTGATGCTTGCGGCGGCAGGAGTTTAGGTTTGTTTTCTTTTAATATTCAGCGGTAATGTCTGCCTAGAAAGGCGAAGTTTGGAGTCAATGATCCCTAAAATTTATTTAAAGGCAGATATTTTTATAGGCTTGCTTGTGGCAACCAATTACACAGATCAGTAATGAATCATTACCCCCATCGAAAATCGTTATTCCGATACTGTGTACATTACCGGGACGATTGCACATTGAGATTATAGTTACAATAATGACACTGTAAGTTGTATTATATCAGATAATGAATGTACATTATCAGTAATAAATGTCTTTACGCATCCAGTAAAATACCTACTGTTGAATTGACTTAAAAACTTTCTGAAAATTAACTCAATAGAATTTGACTTAGTGTGATAAATGCGAACGAAACATTGTTTGCCACAATAAAAAATAGGCATTCTTTGCTGTTTTGCAAGAATGTAGGCATACGCAGCTAATTTAGGACAGCTGTAATCTATTTATAATAACTTCTCTTAGACATTTCTCAGAAAAATGTATTGGAGTCAAAATTACTATAAATATAGCTTCTCGTTGTTTCATGGAAAATATACCATACTTTTGTATAATTGACCAACATCGTGGAAATTAATGTTATTGATTTTATAACTTTTCTATGGCATGTACATGCCCCAGAAACCAATACTTTCTTTCAAGATGTTTCAAATCTAAGAATATTGGTTTTATTGACAATGACTATTCAAATTTATAATCACTCTCGCCATAAGTGCACTCATAATATCAATTCAAAACAACAAAAATTGCACTATGCCACAATAATACTGCACTCAAAATCAACCATTATGTCCCCAGCTGTTCTTTAGAAATTGTAAGACGTTTGCTTCACCCTTCAGAAAAGGTTAATTATTCACCCATGTATACGCCATTTTGCTGTTTCGTCCGTTATTAATTGAATTGTATAATGTATTAATGTCTTTTAGGTTCTTACACTGAGAGTGTGGGGAATTTATATTTTCGCGAATGTATTGCTTCCTATATTCATAAACGGGACGGTCATCCGTCCAACACTGATAACATTGTTATGTCATCTGGTGCGAGTGAAGTCATTAAGGTTTTTTATTTTCTTAATTATTACCACTTACTAAAAAAGTTTTGTACATTATGATGTTTAGTTGGCACTCTTCACGCTTACATTTGGAGAGGGAAAGGATCTCTCTGGGGTGATGATTCCTACTCCTCAGTATCCTCTTTATTCTGCCAGCATTTCAGAAATTGGAGCCTTTCAGGTATTTTTGCGTGATTCTCTATAAACTGTCAAATTGATGGCTTCTGTTTTCCAGGAGCAAAACAACACTTTATATATTTCTTGTGCATTTGCCAATACGATTAACATTATTTTGTAAAATTGCTGGAGAGATTCCAATAAATTGCAATCTAAGCGTTTTATAAGAAAAATTTAAGTGCCTTTGGAAGGCCGTGTGGCTTTGAAAGTTAGATATTCTTCTGCATTTGTGTCAAGAAAATAAGACTTCAGATCTACTCTGATAGTATAATCCTATTCTAATAAACAAGGAGTGCGATTAGTAAAAACCGAACCTTGATCATTATAACTCACTTGAAACACGCGCCGCCAATCACAGAACCAATGTCACTTAACTCCCTTGTAACAGTATTTCATCTTATTGTCTGATGTAACTAGTTAAGATCTTTCTTATATTTGCATTGTGGAAAGCCTCTCTCAACTCTTTTCCTTTATTAAATGTTGATATTTTTTGAAAAAATGATACGACTCCTGTAATGAATTTATGGGATACGTTTTTCTGATAACGAACTTGCGAAATAAATTGATTTTCATATCATATTTTTGCTCAAGTTATTGAAAGCGCTTAACAATTGATAATTTATTCGATTATTATGAATTCATGAAATTTCAGTCAATTCTCAAAACAATTAATCACATAACAATAAACTTGCATGCATTTCAACGATTACTATTGACGTTGGACATATTTTTCGTGTGGTGGACAATGTGAATAATTCAGGAAACTTATGAATACCACCATGGTCTACAGCAATGGATTAATAATAGTTTACACAATGCCAGCGTATTCTTCCCACCAGTAATTTATCTTCGTCTTCATTCTGGAAAAATAAATTAAAAGCTTTAAAAAGTGAATCAACTTTTGAACAACTAAGTGCGAAGTGCAGTGTTTCTTTATATCACATTCATTTGAAATACGAACTAGATGAATACATAAAATCTACTTACTCTTACGTATAGGTGATCATTGGTATGAAAACTTCCAGCGCTTCTAGTAAAAATCATTCTGAGAACACTGATCAAATATTGAACCAGAATTTTTGCCAAAACCGTAACAACGTCGAACACTTCTATGTGTGTTGATAACATAGATCTTTTATCTATAAATTTGGTGACAAGGGCAGCATTTCAAACGATTTTCTTAATTTTTTTTGTTTTAGAAAACTGCCTTTAATTGGGTTTTCTGCAACCAAAAATTATTCTTCAAAAATTCGTTGTTTGTGTCTCCGCTTATCTTCATAATATTGTGTGTATTATTACATGCCACATATTGTTTGTCTTCCAGTTAGAAAATTTGAATAGGTTTTCATCAAACATATCAACACTTTTCAGGCAACTTTAGGTATGAAAAACGAGAAGTCCTATAAAGTTAGTCATTACGCAATTTTTTACAACTTTATTCTATTATACGTTGGATTAATCAACTAAATTCATGCTCTTATAGAATAACTATTATTAACATGATACATCCGTTTTGAAAATATGAATATACATGATGCCAGGTAAGAGCTAAACAAAGCCCCTCCAACTAAAAGATAAGTTTCCCTTACACAACTTAAACTTTGTATAATCCATTTCTACTTCAATTACTCGTTTAAATTAGTTTAATATCCAACATTTTGCATGTGGCAATAATTTCTAAACGTGGTTAGCCAATTTGATGTAGCTATAGGTTATTCAGTTTGTTATTGAATTAAGTGGTCTTATTTCTCATTAAGTGCATTTTGGAGCAATTTCAGTATAAGGCTTTGTGAGTATATTTACATAAGTATCATTTTGATAGATCATCCATGAACTCTTCATGAACGTTTTTGTGTAATTATTCAAGAGCAGTTTTATTCATTTCAAGGTGGTTATAAAATAAATTTTCTATTTTTTATCAATATGAATAAGAATTTATTTTGATCTTTCTCTACATTGCCCTTGCGTTCATTTCTAACACAGCCTTTAGAAAATAATAGTACATTTATTATAAAAAAAGTAAACAAAACCAATAAATTTAAAAAATTTTGAATATTTGATTGATTTCATCGTGTAAATTTTTCAAACCATCAAGCATCCCACCGAATAATAAATGCCTTTAATTACAATTTTGGATTGGATCTAAACATAGAATCCGATTAAACGTTTGGGAGGACAAAAACTGTATAAATTTTTGACATTTATGCCATGATTTAAAAAAGTTCTTCCATTGGCAATGATTGAATTGCCCATCCACTACATGATAGACCAGAGGATCTATTTAGAGTTTAAATCATAACTGCTACCCCATCACGTTCCACCTAAATTCCTGGAAGCATAATATGAATTGTTTCGATTTATATACATTACCTTGTTGATAAATTGGCAGCATTAAAGTTCTCAACATTCGTGAACAGAGGCCGAGTTCCTGCACCATAGAACGCTTCCCATATCATTATGGAGCCACTATCCGCGGGGTACACGCCTGTCGCCCAATAGATGTTTGCCCATTATGACATTTGTCCCCAAGACTCGCCCTAAGGATTTTCGCCCAAGACCATTTCTCAAACTTAATTCGTTACTCTTGGTCTCAATAAAGCAGTGCTTAAAATGGAGTCAGGTTTTTTGATTAACGTTTGACTAACTCGGTCTGAGTTTGAGTATTTTCACGTAAAGTGTGAGTATTTTATCACAAAAGGTCTGCATTCTATTAAGTCCTTGGGATTGATAAAGAAACTGAACTTTAAAATTATTTATTTTCAATTGATTTCGAGTATTAATGATTCTCTTCTGAGTTTTTCAATTTAGTTTTATGAATTCATTTGATTGCGAGTTTTTACTTTCAAGTACTCAAAAATCCCGAAATGAAGTTCTCTGCTCCTCTTCAATAAATCACGCAAATAAAAAAGTTCATAGAAAGTTCATTCCATTTTTATTTGATTTTGTATTTGATTACATGTTTAAATTCTATCACTTTACCAAAGATACTTAGAAGGTTTTTGACGGTAAATAATAGTTCCTGATCACTTAAGTAGTATTTCCCTCATACTGTAATGAAAGTTTGAGCCAGTAACAATTCTAGCCTTAAATTTTCAAAATCACACTTCCAATATATTGATTCTTTTCGAATGGATTCTGTGTGTACTTTTGATATACTATATAATTACAATACATAAGCATGATTGTTTCAATTTCATACCGGAAAAGACTCATGGGCGAAAGTCAAGACGATACCTGTCAAGTAGCGATGATTTCGTTAAATTCTTCTTATCAACGGATCCGGTGCGCTCATGTTTCTTCACAAATCGATTGTTTGTTTCATGCGCACTGCAAGTTGCTATTAAGAGAATCTACCACACTGTTTTCTCGTACTAAATTACAATTCGGAAGTAAATTGTAATTAATGAATGTGATATAAAATTATTGCATTATAGACTATTATTGACGAAAAATAATATTACCGCTAGATACACTTGACAGACTGATTTTTTTGCTGAAGTTACGCCTCGAGACCCGGCAACGTACACTTCTATTTCAATTGAAGTTGGCGCTTTTTCAGACAACGATTAATGAATTAATGAAAACTGGAGAAAACTAATGTTTCTGCCTTCTTTTTTCTCTCATAAATATTTTTTAAATTTGGTACTAAGATATTCTTTTTCTGAAGTTTGATTAGAATATCCCATTTGTGTAGATCTTTAAATTTTTTGGAACATCTTTATTGCATAGAATTTCTTTTTTCCAAAATTTCATAATTGAAGTAGGATTAAAATATAGAATTGTACAATTATTTCATTAGATTCTACATTTGTAAATGAATAGTAGTGCAAAATCCTTCCATTCATATTTCCAAATATCAGGGTCGCTTTCACATATAAATATTGTTTTAAGCGATTGGTTAAAAGAAAACTTTACTGGAGACTATTTTTCAGTTTAATGAACAGTTTTTATTAATTATATTTCAATTTTTTGAAACTCGTTTTAAGTTAGATTAAATTGGATCAATTTTGCAATTAACATGTTTCTGCAAAATCAAAAGAACGGTTTTACGTAATTTGACATGTTTCAATCAGACTTGTCAACGAGCCGACATGTCCAAGCTCGGCTCTGCTCGTTTAAATTTTGTGTAAGTTCGGCTCGGCTCGCCACATAAAATTTTTTAATGAGGCTCGTTTTAGCGCGGAATTTTTTTAAAAATATTGTGCTCAAAGAATTTTTTACATAGCTCTTCCTATTATTTAATAAACATTTCTTCAATAAGATTATAGGAAAGGCATATTGACTGCAAAAAATAAGAAAAATCTCCATAATCAAATTAACAAGCGGAACTATAAACTTGCTTTGCCTAAAATAGGCTCGTTTTGGGCTCGTTGTAT
>CABFPE010000744.1:61248-71765 GCA_900660155.1 Hofstenia miamia
TAAAATAGGCTCGTTTTGGGCTCGTTGTATATCAAATATTGTGCTCAAGCTCGGCTCGTCTCGTTGACAAGTCTGGTTTCAATGCACCGTTAGCATTAATATTTCTTTCAATTTTTTCAATAAAAATCGGTATTTCAGAAATTCTAGGTGCTTAGAAAACCAAAATGCAAAAGAAACGGTTTTGCATCCTTAAAGGATGCATTTATGATTTTTTGTGATGTGATGGGTTAAGCATGACTTTTTGTTTGAGTGATCTAATAGTTTAGGTTTTCTTTTCTTGATACCTGAAAATTGAAAAAGTAAAATCTATTTGATTCCGCAGAGAAAATATATTCAATATTAAAGTTTATAAATGTACATTGCCTCAACTGGATCATGTTTATTTAACGTGACCCAATAGGCGGATCCACCCCTATATGTCTTTTAAATATCTGACACAACCCAAATTCTTTAAAATCCTTGCTGAATAATTTACATGTATATATGTATATCATAGTGAAAATATTTCAGATTACCGGTAACTAAGATTTTAATTGCCATTTACATAAATGTAAAGTAACTATCATGGAAAAATTTATACCAAATCTGAACGATCCGGTTCACAAAATGCATACCTTATTATTGCGGGTGGGTTTATTAGCATTTTTGTTAGACCAAACATTGAGAGGTTTAGCAGCTCTGATTTTATAACCCTCATCATTTCATATACATATTTCATGATTAAATGACGTTCTACGCTATGCTTGGTATTCAGGTAAATAAAAAATTGATCTGGTTGCCGCACAGTAATTGAATTAACTAATACTGCTATGTAGTTAATCTCAGCAAAAATGATTTAGCCCTGGCAATGTTTAAGTTGAGATGGGAAATATTTAATATACAAAACTAATCATTTTAAAATATTTTGTACAAATTGGGAGATATAAAAATCACTGCGGCCATAGCGGGAGATATAATAATCTTGGTAAATTATTAATTGCGATGGTAGCGAAGTAAAAATATTTTCACCATATTTAATTTCATTCATATAATTATCCATTAAAGTTTAAGCAAATTAGTTTGAAGTCTTAAGAAGTTATAGCGGCCTTCCGCTATGTACAATAGAATTTTTTAAGAGACTCCCGCTATGTACGCATTTTTTCAAAATTCTATAGTACATAGAGGGAGATTATATATATATATATATATATATATATTCACTCCGATATATTCACTGATAAAGACAATGCATATAGAATGTCCAATTAAACGTTTGCCAATTATCTATGCTAAAGGACCCATTGATATAAACACAATCAGCTTATACCTTAAACTTTTAAAATGTATGTTCATTTTACTGATTTTTTCTTATTTATTATTGTATTGCTACTTCCTTTGAATTCACCATGTTCAGATCGTTTCTCATTATTCTTAGAATCTCAAGTACAAAAACCTTTTTTTTCAATGCAATATCTCTAAAATTCATGGTGTTTACATAAACACGGCTTAAATTAGTCCAAAATTGCTATATTTCAGCATAAAGGGCTCTTGGAGTCCAGTCTTTGACAAGTTGGTTTTAACCTGGACTTGGTTTCTTATACTATGTGTTGATATCCATAGATATCATAATTCACGCTTTTTAAAAAAATATCCGTGGTAATCCTATTTATTAGTTTTTAATTATGCTTGGGGTCCATAACTTCTATGAATGCCATTTGTGGAATTGACTTCTAAGGTGAAAACTTAGTGATGGGCAGAGAAACTGTGAGTCTGGCTATACATCATTCTATATTTGGCAGTCCTCTAAATACAATTTATCAGAAACTTTATAAAAGCAAAAGTGCTGTTTTTCAATTATTAAATTCAACTCAAATTCATAGACAATTACGATCCAGAATATCTTCAATTTTGTATCCTTCATGAGGAAGGATGTCAGGCACTTTCAGGTTTGAATCCAATAGGTAACGGTGCATTTTCACGAGAGCGCTCTGGCTTAATTACTTGGCCACAGCAAGGTTGCCCAAATTTTCAAATCGTAAAAAGTAATTAATTTTAATTGGTACGTTGAAAAATCAATTAATTTTATTTAACAGCTTTGATGGGAGCATGCGGCATGGGCGTCCGTCATTATAATCGCGGCAATCGACGATTACCGCATAACATGTGTAAAAAGGTTTTATATATGGTGCATTTTTTCATCTAATTGTACGCATATTGGACAACTTAATAAACTGTTGTAATTGTAATCTAGTCTTAACTAAAGTTTAGTTACTAAACAAAGTGGCGTTGGGCACCAAAAAAATGCGGGCCAATTTTAATTCCCGTAACTGTTTAAAAATTTTCCTACAACAGCATTACGGATGTAAAAAAAATAAATTATTAGTTCCCATACAGCATTTAAATAAGTTTTGTTTACAAATCTGCATGGTAATTTTAGAGCGAATTGGCCTCATTTCCTTTTACAACCCACGAAAACTACTTTTTTGACAATGCCAAGAAAATTATGGGAGGGACAGTCCTGCTATAGAGCTGAACGTTTAAATATACCACAATTACATGTTAAATTTCATTTACTTTCATAAGTTGTGCATTAAAATATTAATGACGATCGCACTTTCTGTGCGAATGAACTGACATTAAATTCAGCCAATACATTGTGTCCGAATCTATTTCAATGTTGAGCATTTAAGCGTAAAAGGAATCGCAACAAGTGAATGATTACGTTGACCAATGATTGACTAAAATATTTAACTATTTCTACTATTTTTTACCCGCCAAATCAACATCGTATCAGAACATAACAATGCTTTGCTTCGAGCAGTTTGCTCGTTGCTTTTATATCTGAAAGTTGAGAGTGTGTATGATTTTAGACTATTTTAGCGGCTGAAACAGTTAGGAGCAGTAAATCAGACAAGCTCATACTGTGTCATGTGCACAACACGCAGGCCTGGTTGAACGCGCTTATGAGCCTGCTATTGCAAAGGGGGCTCATCGATGCTAGACGAAAGCTGTGGAACATGAGCATTAGTTTACTAATGTTTACGGCCAAGAAACATAGTTTCTTAGTCAGTCTTGATGGCTGCATACGGTTAGGTGAGATGCATAGTTATGTATGTTTAAGTCCATGTATCCAAAACATCTCTCATTGCAATTTGCATTGAGCTGAGAAAATTTTTTATGTAAAATAAATATAGTGTTTAGACTTAAGATCATATTTCAGCCGAAAACTTGCAATGATGTTTATATAACTATGTATGAATATGTTTAAGCAAGTCTTTAAGTATTGCAAAATTAAGGTATACGTACCATATCAAACGTAGTGTATGCGTATTCTATTGGAGTTGCAGTATAATGTCTGCTTATATGTGGTCAAATATATGCTAATGTAGGAATTAATTTTTATTCAAGTGCTAAATTTTAAAGGTTTACTTGTTTGTTTTAAATATTACATTATAGTATATTTTGAATTTTACATTTTGTAATTGATAACATTATTTGTAGAAACTACTTATATATGCCTGAAAGTAAATGAAATTTAACATGTAATTGTGGTATATTTAAACGTTCAGCTCTATAGCAGGACTGTCCCTCCCTGATATTTTATTCAAATCGTTTGCAAGTAGAAATTTTGAAGAAAAATTATGTATTACAAAGCAACAGAGGCCCATTCCTGCAATGAGCAACTTGAAAGAATGCGGAACTGATCGTGGCAGGAGTTATGTGAGACATTTTTGCACATGTCTTTATAACCAATATAAATGGTTGTCCCGTAAACAATAATTTGCATTATTAACTTTTGCTAGATCATCTCCAATCCATCATATATTAAAGGAAGATACAAGAGAGCAAATTGCAGTTCATAATAGTACTGTCTCCAAGAATAGAAAATATCTAAAACGTCTAATTGATGTTTCATTTTTTCTAGCACGTCAAGAACTTGCATTTAGAAGTCATGAGGAGTATAGTGATTCGATAAATAGAGGAAATTATAGCGAATTTATTGAATTACTTTGTGATTATAACAGTAATACAGATTTATATTTGCAATCCAATCAATTATTTCAAAGTACATCAAATCACATCCAGAATGATTTAATTGATGCAATTGCACAATTAGCAGTTGATTCTATTTAGTCGGAAGTAAGTTGCTATTCTAGTAGATGAATCAATCGATGTTTTTTCTAAATCGCAGTTGTCCATATGTCTTCGGTATGTTCATAAGGGTGAAATACACGAAAGGTTTCTAGGTTTCCGAGATGTTTTAAATGCTAAAACTGCTAATGATATTTTTCGATATCATAATGACTGTAATTTCCCAATATGATTTATCAAACAAACTTATTGCCCAGACGTATGATGGTGCTGCAGTAATGGCCTCTGATGTTAATGGTGTTCAGGCCAAAGTAAAGGAAAATGTAAACAGTAAAGCTTTTTTTGTCCACTGTTATGCACATTCTCTGAACTTAGTTTTAAGTAAAGGTTTGACTTCTATCGCTGAACTAAAATTTTTTTTTCTTCTTTAGAAGCCTTAGCGACATTTTTCAACAGATCCCCAAAAGATTAGCACTTGCTGATGAAAACGTACACAAAAGATTGCCAAAATCTGCACCAACCAGATGGAATTTCCCGTCAAGATTTTTAAATGTTGTTTCTGATAAAAGTGAAGCTCTCCTCGAGGTGTTCAACAGCATTTTAATTAACTGCAAAATATCGGACTCCGATAAAATTCTTGAATGAATTCAGTACAAAATTCTTTTTAGAGTCGTTAAACAAAGTCTTTTCTCATTCCGATGTGCTCTTTCAAGTTTTGTAGAAAAAAAATTCGACATCACATTTTGTATTCAAAAGCTAGAACTATTTTCGGATTTTTTGAAATCGCAGCGTTGTTATGAGCAATTTGATTTACAATAGCGATCACTTACGATGGAATCTCATAAAATTAGATATCGCCAATTGTTCTTTGCAATTTTTGATAATTTGTTTACTCAAATGAGCTGTAGGTTCAATTCTTACAAGGATTTGAAATTCTTTGAATTTGGCTGCCAACTGACAATTTGTTAACCTTTGTTTCATATGTATCCAATTCATATCTTAGATTTCGAAAGCAAACCTAATTTTAAATTAATTGCAAAGTAAGAAATAAATGTGTTTAATTTTGAATTCCTGAAATCAATTAATTTAAAATAATTTTCAATCAATTAATTTTTAGGCATCCTGGTCTTTGGTAGAATGTTTTCACGAGAGTGCTCCGGCCATTTTCAAGAACGGACTGCAGTGTGTTTTCATGGATGTGCGCGATTGTGTTGAGATAATTGAGCACTGGGGGCTTAATTTCAGAGTTTCCCCTCTGAAAATCATCACGATCGGTCATTGTAGTAAACTGGTGAATGAAAATCAACCAATAATATATTAGGATGAAATTTGGATCACTCTCGTGGAAACACATGACCACTCTGAAATATTCTAACCAATGGAATAGCGCTCTCGTGAAATCAAAAACATTGTTGTTGTGGTAACAGGGTAGAATTTCGGCCATAGCACGTGCACACAGGTTATTTCTGTAGAAGGAGTACAGAACTAATTGGCGCAATTTTACACAAAAGCTTCAAAATAAACAAAGCAAATGAAATAATTCAAAATTATTATAAAAAGTTTTAAAAAATCAAACTATTGCAGTTCTTGAAACATTAGTCATGAAAATTGTGCAGTAACGTCATCAATATCTATGTCTTTGTTTGTATTTGAAATTGAAAAAACGTACAATTTAGGAATTTGTCAAATGAAAGTTATATATATATATATATATATATATATATATATATAACTTTCATTTGACAAATTCCTANCCATCGTGTACCACGTTTTTGAAATTGATTCAGACGTTTATTTAATATTAGCTTAAAGTTATGGTTAATTATAGCACGGTCTGTATGACTAAATAAATTACGTTTTGCCAATTTTTTTGTTTGTGTTGTATTATATTTAGTCGGACGGTTAAGAGAAGGCAAGTATCTTAATTTCGAGTTTTATTATCAATGAAATAGGCCTTTATTAAAAATTGAATTGATTTGCTGATAGATCTTTCGCAAACATATGCCTGTCTTCCTTTTGCATATTTGATGACATTTGTCGGCGGCTTTGTGTTGTTATATTTCATTGCTTCGGATGTATGAACCATTCTCTTGTATAGGTGATTGTGGAAGAGATTCCATAATGAATTTCGTTAACTATCTACAAACCATTTTTTAATTTCAAACCTATTTTGAAATGCTTACATTTCATGACATTAAGCCAGAGATTTTGTTAAAGTAAGCCTATTGAAATTCGCGTGTTGCACTAAATTTAATACATTAATACTTGCTTCCAAAATTTCAGCACGTTTGTTCACTCAAAATGTTGATGAACAACAGTTGTTGTTTTGCACGCCTATTAATATAATTCACTCTCATACGTATTTGCGATCGAAGACTTCAATTATACATTTAAAATTCAATATCTTATAAAGAACATTTTATTTTATATCGAGGTCGTAGTCCTAGATAATTTGCCACCAAAAGTTTCGAAATGTGATAAACTATCCAGTAATACAAAATGTCATCAATGTTGAACAGTCGAGCCAAATCATCCATTTTCAAACTAGTAGGCCAACTAGTGAAGACTACAAAATATTTTTGAATAAATAATAAAAACAAGTACTTCAAAAATCGCTGAAACTAAATAAGTGCAACGGAGAGATTGATGTTCTTGAGTCCTGATAGTTTCGGGCTTTTCCGTCGATTGCCGACATTTAATAAGGTTTTTCGCAACACTGTTGTATTCCGACAATGGGAAAAACAGAAATATAAACCCTAAATAAAAGCATATCATTAAGAGGTTTTCATCTTTAGTTTACAGTACTAACTCCTAGATATTTATTGGATGCTGCTATATCGTGGTATATATGAAGAAAACTTTTCAATTTTTGGCGTAATTTACATTTTACACCTTTCAAAATGGGCAGAAAAGTTGAAGGGTAATCCAAATTTTGAAGCTACGGAGAAGTTGCTAACTCGTCAAATATAGCCGAGTATTGTTTCTCAATTGAAGTCAAGTCAAACGTGTGTTAATTACCTTTCAGAGGCAATTAAACCAATAAAATCATGCATCCATCTTTAGCCAAATTAAGGCAACACCAAGTCAAGGCAAACCAAATCACTGCTTTTACATTATACCTACAATGCATTCAGGAGAATTGACAATACGAACTGTTTGAATTAATGCTCAATTTGGCATCCCTAGTCCGATTTTCAAATTCCTTAAGGAATTTGGCATTCTTTACAAAAATACTTTTGGTTTTCGCAAAGGCCACGACGCTTGCGATACGCCATTATCATTAACTGAAATACGATGGAAGTTTAGATCGCGATATTTTATTGAATAAATTTGCAAAGTTACAGATTCAGTGCTGAATCAAGAATTTTGCTATTATAAAAACAGCGTGTGAAAATATGCGACACATTCTCGAATTACGTAACTAGTATCTCAGAGCACGATTTTGGACCCACTGTTAGTCAATATATACGTCAATGATTTGTCCATTTTTTAAAAATTGCAGCATAATAGAATGTACCGACGATATCTGCTTATAAACAGCCAAGAATAAATTACTTTATGCAAAATATGTCTCTATTAACAAGGATGAAATGCAGTTTATTGTATTTCATCTACAAAAGATTCGCTCTCGTGGCTTCTGGGGGCATAGATTCTATTCCGCCAACGGAACAAATTCAATATTTTGGGTAGAGATTGACGTTTGATTACGATTGGTATTGTGTGTTGAACTTTTATTGCGACAGAGTCCGCTGAATATCACAATTGCATTTGTTTTGTTTGTTCTCATTTAAGAAGAATTCCTCTTTTTGTTCACTCAAAACTGTTCTTAAACATCTGTTGTTGAGGCTTTTGTAAAGTAAATACTTTGAATTTCTTTTAATTATAAAACAGTATTTCAATTCTAATTTTAGTTTCCTGTTCATTTGCCTTAATTCAATTATATGCCACTGCATATAACTGCATTTTTGAAATTGCATAGAAATATAGTTGACTAACAACTTTAAGACAAATCCTTAATTGAAAGCAACGGTATTTCTGTGCATTTATTTGTGAGTCTGTCTGGAAATTCTATGTGATAGATGTTTATAATATATTTGTATTATTATCAAAGACGTCTGAATTATTTACATAGTTTATGTAAATAATTTAGACGTCGTAGTTATTATATTGATATTCCGTCTAGTAAAATCCGAGCAACCGAATTGTATTGTTAAAATTGACATTTTTTAACAGGCAAATTGGGGTTACCCTTATTGTATAACATAATATATTTTCCTAGATCAATTACTTCCTGGACGAACCCAATCAATGGGCTTTAGATATCCCTGAATTAGAAAGAGCTTTCAATGAAGCGTCGACGAAATGCACTCCAAGAGCCTTGGTTGTCATCAATCCCGGAAATCCCACTGGTCAAGTATTGACAAGAGAGAACATCGATAATATCATTGAGTTTGCTGCTAAGCATTCCCTTGTTCTTTTTGCTGACGAAGTAACATTCCTTTCTTTATTTTACTCGATATTGCTCAAAGATATAAAGTATGAAAATTGCTTGTTTAGGTTTACCAAGACAACATTTATGCCGCAAATGCTCAGTTTCACTCGTTCAAAAAATGTCTCATGGAATCTAAATACAAAAATGTTGTTGAACTGGCTTCCTTCCATTCAATGTCCAAGGGATACATGGGAGAGTAAGTTGCTAGTACTATGTTTTTTAAATGGTTTATTTTTGTACTCTCCAATTACAATAGTCCGATCTTGATATAAAGCTTTAAATACATATAGAAGGCAAATATGTATTTTGTATGAAACAAAAATCAAACAATAAATCGCGATTTTAAACGGCTACACGGGGAGTTAATTTATTTTTAGTTTTCAGCTAACCTCAATATCCCTGTGACATTAGTTTATTGATTCGCCCCTCTTACTTAGATAAACTTCTCAACTCTTTTTTTACCAAAAACAGACCGCTTTTTGATGGTAATGTGAACATATCTCGATTTGTGCAAATCCATACGAGCCATGCAAAACCCCATGTTGATCAAATCATTTACTCATGAAAAGTGACCAACCAAAATGACCCATTTAAATTCTTCTTTAGAAATATGGACACCCACAATTCTTGCCTCGTAATTGATCTCTATACATCAAATTGACTATTTCCATTTACCTTCTAACTGTATTTATAAGCATGGATTAGAGGTTTTACTTTTAAAATATTTAACAATCCGTGACTAAAAGTTGCTTAGAATTGCTCAAAATTTTGCTGATATATGTTTTTCATTGTTCTTGATAGGATTTAATGAGTAAAAAAATGATATTAAATTCATGTGAAAGTTTACCTCCCCATTTCATGTTTTTTATTGTTTTCATAGTGATTAAGACTTGTAAAAGTTAAGTATTTATTGTGAAAATCCAGATGATAAATCATGATATTTTATAAAACTATATAATTATTGCACGCGATGCAACCAAATAAAATGCTAATGTTACACTTTATTGTCACAAGTATTAGGCTCATATATATATANGAATTGTTCAGTAATTATTTACCAATCAAAATTGTCTGTATATAAATGGTATTTAAGATATGTATGCATAACCATAAATAATTTTTATTTTATTCAATAATATGGATCCAAAGATTACTGCTTTATTGGTTTGAAATTACTATATTTGTGGGGAGTCTACTCCTGCAGCAATTTAAAAATTTTCTTATCAAGAAAACAAATGAAAATCTGCTATATGTTCGAGGAATATCTTCGTGATTGTGTGAAAAGATTCAAGGAAACTGCAAATGCAAATCCCTAAAAACTCGGGGGTCGCACATTAAATGTTTGTGAAAATACAGAGATAATTGAAAATGTGAAAGTTGCTAAATCCACTGTTGAAACCAAAACAACTATGATAACAAGTTCCTTGAGGAAAATAGCTGCAGAAAGTGGTTTATATCTTCAAAGTGTTTTCAGCCTTCTCAGGAAATATTGAAATGCCAAAAATAATGAATATTTATTCCAATTTTTCTGATTAAAATGGTACCATTGATGGCATGAAATATCCAGAGATTTTATAAAATCATCTTGTTCCTTTTTGAAAAAGTCATTCTTTGTGCTCTTGATCGGTGTTCACACCAAATGGTGCTCCACCACACATTCATAAGGATGTTCCCAATTTTTTATCTGAAACATTTGGAGATGCAAATGTAATAAGCAAAATTTATACACATCACATAATAAAACAAGTATATGAAATTCAAAGATCATCTCATTCAATTTACTTGATCGCCTTGCACTTTTTATTGATCAAAATGGAAGACATTTTGAACACATGTTATAATTACCATGTCATTAAGTATTACTTTTTCAGTGTCATTTTGTTTTTATTTGCATTAATAAAGTTGTTCTGTGCTTATAGTTTTCGACGTTTATTCTGTGACACCCTGTATATAT
>CABFPE010000744.1:102829-125686 GCA_900660155.1 Hofstenia miamia
AAAAAAAAACAATTTTATATTCGGTGATTCTTAAATATTCTATTTTTGTAATGTTAATTTTGTAAAATGTGCTTTATTAAATATAAGTAATTTAATAATATTGTTCCAAACCACAAATCAACTTTCTATCCTCTAAAATATTGCTTATATATAATCAATGCCTAAAGAGACAGCTGAAACATTAATGAAAAATGGATTAATGAGCTTGTGTTGGGAAAATATTCATACAGCCAAGAATAATTATCCCACAACATTCGGAATGGCCACAGCAGCAAAATTGGATGGATCTTATGAGAGTATAGAACAGCAAACACTAATGTCATTGTTGAAATACACCTCTGTCCACAATCTTTATACCAATTTTTCTGCCGATCTGGAGATTAAAAGAAAAAAGAGTAGCAAAATCTTTCTGGTACGAGGAAAATTCATACGTCAATACAAAAGAAAAAACACTGACAAAGATCAGAGGTGAACGATACCAAAAATCAAAAGATATCTCTATTAGGAAATGATAATAAAGAACGTATATTCATTAAAGGAAGTGTAACCCCAAGTGACTTATATAACGAAGGCAAACCAATACACAAACAGATACAGAAAGTAAGAACGGAAATAGAAAAAAGACCAACAAAGACAGTAGTACTCTTTTCTGGACTAACTGACATAATATGGGGTAAGCTCTGGAGCAACAATTATAAATATTATGACATCACTAGAAGAGTTGAGATCATAATGATGGTCAGATTAGGAAAAAACAATCCGGAAGAAATAACTCAACAAGAAGTTTGTGAAAACATCAGTGTATTCTATGATGAAGCCAAATACGACAATATACACAGATCTAGCACACACTAATAGAATAGATGCATTGATGACGCTAATGATAGCTATAAACACTATGATGAGTTCAACATGAAATAAAACAAATTAAGAAGTATGTGCACAATTACGAAGGGGCTAAAAAATCCGCAATTCATTCATCACAAAAATCTTCTCAGTACTAACAAAACAGGACAATACAAAAATCTCAAATAGAACATGCCACATGCAGTGGAGCTAATCAAGAAGGCGGATGAACTTATTCATGGCAAAAGAATGGTCGGTCCTTAATTAGCTACACTGGTGGGGGAGTGTGGCATAATCAAGAGGAAATCAAACAAAAATCAGGAAAAGGGATATAAAGTCAAAAACAACTAAAGGTGTGTTCCCACTATCGACTTTTATCATCTGTCAAGAAATCGGTGATAAAAGTCGATAGTGTGGACACTCTATCTGCTTTTTTATCAGCTGATAAAAGTCGATAGTCTGAACGCTCCATCCGATTTTTTTGGCAAAACAGCCAGATTACTGTCATCTGATAATTTATCAGCTGATAAAAGTCGATAGTCTGAATGGTACTAAAACTAGTCGAATAGCTACTTGAAACTAATTGTTTACTTCTCAAGTAGGAAACAGTCTTCCAAAACGTAAATTATTGTCATTGAAATATTTCAACTTGAAAATATGTAAACATTGTTTACATTCCAAGACAAACCAAAGCATAAACAGATGTTGTTGTTTTTCTTACTGTCAATCAAAATCGATAGTATGAATGCTCTTCCAACTCTGCTTTTTCTGATAAATAATCGGATGATAAAAAATCGCCAATGTGAACGAAAATAATTCATTCTCGATAAAAATCTGCTGATAGTGGGAACACACCTTAAGAGTGATTTATTTTAATTTCCGATAATGCTCATTTAGTGATTAATAATTTGTACAAGTGAATTTATACAATTACGTTAATATTGTCAGTGGCAAAAGTGTTTGACAAATTATCAAGGACCAAAATGCTAAGCTAATAAAGTAATGCTGACGTTGCATAATAATTAGCAGAAGAGAAATGTAAACAAATTTGAAATTCACAAAGACAGGTACATGTTAGTGGATGAATAAATTTACTTTGTATTTGATACTTTGTCAGGTTTGATACATTATGCAAACAGAAAGCTAAGCATTTGAGCTTATGAGTAGTTTTCAGGTGTTCCCCAAATTCAATTAAAGGAATTCTGGAAAAGCTGCACGTCAGCAATTCATCTCTTCGCGGTGCAGCCGTGGCCTGATTACTAAAACGTGTGTTCTTAGCAAATAGGTGTTTTTATTTGCTTAGCTTTCCAACCGATTCATTCATTTAAATAATAGATGTTCTCATCAACTGGACAGTCACCCCTAGGTTAATCCACATTTTTAGATCCAAATTCTTATGGTATAATAATAAGATCTATTATAAATACGAGGTGCCCACAAGTCCCATTATATCTTGCAGGTTAACTGTGTTGGTTAAGTAATTCTTAGATTAGTTAGCTTGAATGACTGACTATGGCAACTCCATTTACTGCTGGTCACATTGATCATTCACATGCAAATATTGGGAGGGGAAAGGGTAACTAACTTATTTCTGAAATCTAATAAATCTGGTAAATAAATGTAATTCATGTGAACTGCTACTATCAATGCAAAATGTTATAATAAATATATAATATAATATAAAATGTTATGCTGACTTAGCAATCATTGATAAGACATCACCAGGAAAGGTAATTATCGGCAAGTGCTGACGCGCTGCTAAATGCCGATTGGCCAGATTTAGCGCCGGAATCAAAGCTTCTTGCCGCCATCTGCCGATTGTGGCATTATTAAATGCGATTAGTAAACAACATGATTCACTCTTTTCTGGCCTTTATGCAAGTATTACCGCGGCCACGCACACATTGAAAGTTGCCTAACTATGCCTAAAATTCCACCTCTGTCAGCGGCTAAAATTGCTGTAAAGCAGCATTCTTGCCTGAGTATAGTAAAACAGACCGATACATCCATGACAGTTATGTGCAGTATCTGTACCCGTGCTGTGAATGTTTCGAAAACCAACCACGTAGAGGACCATATAAACAGCATCATTCATCAGAAAAATTTTGCCTTGAAATCAAAGAAACAGTCGAATCTTATTCAAATTAAAAGTCGAATTGAAGACACTTTTAATACTGATTTTGCTGGTGCTTGGGTGGCTGCGGGTTTGCCGCTTTCCGCAGTAGATAAACCATCGCTTCGTTCCTTCTTGGAAAAAGGGTTCCAGCGTAAATTACCGGTTTCGAAAATGCTTATAAATGCATACTCGACTTCAATTTACGACGAAAAGTGGAATTTACTCCGCAAAAAAGCATCAGAAATCAACTCATTTTACCTTCAATTTGACGAGGCTGAATTTAACGGTTCGAAATATTGCGCAATTCTTTTAGGACCCCTAGACAACCAGGGGTTCCATACTCCGTATCTCGTCGATCTTACCAAAGATTATTGTACTCCAAACGCATTCATTGTACAAAGTAAGATTACTTCTATTATTGCAAGACTCGGTCTTGACGAAAATTATTCTAAATTTAAGCTTTTTCTTACTGACGGGGCTAGTTATAATATTTCGGCGGGCAGCATGCTGCGTGAGGTCTACACGAGCATGATTCACGTCACCTGTTACGCTCATATGCTCAACCGAATTGTTGAGAAAGTTATGGGAGAAAGTATAATTCGGCCGTTTATCAAGGCACTAAATAAAGTTTTTAAAAGTTCATTACGACAATATGCCTGGAAAAATTATGGCGCTAGCAGCAACGCACCTTATCCCATTCCAATTGCAATTCAATGGGGTTCTTATCTCAAAACAATTGTTTACATTGTTTCCAAATGGGAATCCTTGAAGTCTTTTCTTGAAACTCAAGACAAATGCGATACAATCGAAGCGGTATTACCATTTTTTGAAGATGCGGACACTTTACAAGAACTTGGATTATTGAATAATATGGCGTTTCTGAACAACCACATTGAAAAATGCCAGAAGAAAACGTTCAACCCTGCTACGGCAGATGGTTCTATCGATGAACTCCGGGAGAAGTTTATCGATTTAAAAAATACTGGCAACAAATTTGGAGAAATTGCGTTAGCAAAACTGGACGATTTGCTGCGCAAAAATTCAGGATTAACTACTGCTATCAAGAAGGCAAAAGGATTGGAAGTGAGAAACCCAGCTGAAGTTGGTCTTTTTGCTTTTTCTCCGGTTACTTCAGTCGACGTGGAGCGACTTTTTTCAATATTGAAGTCGTTTGTCGAAGATAGACCGAACATGCTGGAAGACACTATGCGAAAACTGGTATTTATTCGTTACAATACGCATTTGTGAATTTGTAATAACATGATTACATGAATTTGCTTTGAAGGTTTTTCATGCCGATAGCTCACGCCGATTTTGACCCTTTCTCGCTGGAATCGGTGCCGAAATCGAGTTTTTTACGCCGATAATTGCCTTTCCTGGACATCACATTTAAATTGGATGCTTTAATTAAATGGATGCTTCCAATAAATTTTCTTTTCTGTGCTTTGCAAAGGCAGAATAATATTTGCTTAAGTTGATGATTGAATCCTGCGCTGATGGATTACGAGATTAACATGAAAGTCTGCTTAATATTGCCAATCAAAAAATCTAAATTAAGTGTTGCCTAACCTGATATGCGCACACTAGCAAAAAAATTCAATAATATCGAATTCCTGCTACGCTAAATTATGGGTAAAATTAGGCATTCTCACTAGTTGAGTAGGTTTGAAGAAAATGACAATCATCCTCACTGACAACAAGCATTGAATATATTAATTTTCATATAAATACTTTAAAACCCAATATTATTAGTACCTAGGCAGAGCCTAGGTTGCCTAGGTCGAGTAGCCCCCCGTCTCCTTCTGTTCACTGAGAATTGTCCATGAGTCGCAACCCATTTGATTGTAACTGGTGATCGCATTTGAGTGTCAATTGCTTCTTCTTTGCATGGTTCTGTGTCAGGCTGTGGCCGTGTAACCAGCTGCCGTCGATCTAAAGGAATTCGGTTAATTGATAGATTATAAAGAATGTTATAATTACGCATTGAAGAAGTGTGGAAATTTATACGTAGAAAACTGTCGGAATCTAACCCACTGTGAATGGGCATTATTCTCCCTAACTAAGTCGATAAAACCATTATTCAGTTCGGAGCAGTTTCTACATTTGCTTACACAGCAATTAAGTTTCACGCAGTAGTTGGATCGTGTATCACCCCCTTTAGAGCACTGAAAACATCAAAAATTAAAATATTATTAAAATTGCAGCATTTATTCAAAGTAAAATACAGCAAATTATTGAAATGGACCAGATGACACTTCTTTAATAAGAAGAAAATATATTTTCTTTGTTCTTCTATAATGGTTTTTAAAGGAAGTCTTTTCATTAATTAAATAATCAAGCGAAGTTCTAATTAAGTTCTTAGGATTTGTTATTAATTGAAAAAGCTTCTATTTTAAAATTATACCTAACCACTTAAGACTAAGCCTACCAAAGTTTCAAAAGAAGAAACTGAACAAGAAATTCCTTGAAAAATCAAATTAATAGCAATGTGTTGATTTTTTAATAAATATAATGTGAATCAATATCAACACAGTGCTATCTAAGGAGAGCAGAGCTATTCGTAGATTAGCTATATAAAAAATTCACAATTAAATGAAAATTTGCACCTGTGCAAATTTTATATCTAACAAAGGCATTTGACTGTGGGAAATAATAAGCAAGTAATGTTAATCCAATCATGTTTGTCTAAGTAAATATGGCCTATTTATGAAGTCAATGCTGTTTTTAATTTAGCTATAAGCAAAGTACAGAATGTATGCATAGATTTATGAATTATCCTTTATATTATCTAAAAGCTTTAAAGGAGCAATGATTAACCTTAATTACAATTGTTTAGACTTCTTACTAAATGTTGTCAGCATTTTATATTTTTTGATAAATTTTTGGATTGTGGATTTTGGCAACTTCTTGAAATTTATCAAAAACTTACCTTAAAAAACTGTTTAACTTTTTTGAAAGAATTATGCAGTTTTGGAGAAGTTTTTGTGTTATGGATTATTATGCAATACCTTAGCATTAGTGAGCAATTCTAAGAAAATGAATTTCAATTTTGGACATAAATATGTTGCATTTATGGTACAGTAACTTTTGCAAATAATGAGTTAAATATAATAACCATCCAATTTCACTCAGCCAGCAAAGTGTACTACTTGTTGAACATAAGCGGCACTGTTTATTGGAATTATATATATATATATATATATATATATATATATATATATATATATATATATATATATATATATAGATATATAGATATATATAAGACATTTGAATAAAAAACACAACATTGTTTAACCATACATTACTAAACTCAAATTTACCTCACTTCAAACCTCATTTTTCTGCAGCCCTAAGATATAGGCAGTCATTGAAAACCTTGTTGTGTACCTGAATTTGCTCTCTGCAAATTACTGTGCTAAGCGTTGAGCTACTAGCTCTTTATAACAAAACTGATTTATGTTTTATTTAGTGTGAGTGGAATTTGTATTCCGAAAAGTCAGCAATGCGACGGAAAAAATGATTGCAACATGTTCGGAATCATTGACGTCAGTGATGAAGCCTCTTGTTGCGAAAATTCAAGAACATTTTGTTGTTTATCAAATTGCTTTGAGTTTGATCAGCTTTGCAACATTAACGACTGTGGCAGTGATCAAGAAAATGAATCTATGAATGCAGGGTGTGATAATATACCACTGCTCCATAATTTTCAATGCAAAATTATTATTAAATGTTTTCCATGATTTATTTGCAGTATAGGCCTTCCTCTTTGATTCCTATTTAGTCATATTTCTAACATTTTGCGTTATTGTAAGTAACAGCAAGTACGCTGTGATGTACTTATTATAATAACTGATATTTCCTTGCGCTCAAATGTAGTCTTGCTATTTTGAAAGTTAGCAGGTATTAAATCCCGAGATTTCATAGTCATTAATTTCAGTAATTGTCCAGATTTAGAGGTAGGACAAAAGCTAAAATTGTCTAACCGCTATGCTAAATAGCTAACTGTTTTGTTTATTCATGTAATTTTGTGTGTAGCTCTAACAACGAAGTATAGAAATGTCCAAACAGTGCTAAATAATTCTCAATCTGCTAAATTCCACTATTCTCAGAAAGGAAAAATAATTTTCAAAAGGATCAACAAATGAAATATTGAATACAATCCATAAATATAAATGTATTTGCAAATACATTCCAACAAAATTTTGAATACAGCCTGAAAATGAAAACTAAGAATTGTAAATGTTCAAAGGTTTTGGAAATGCATAATGGTTCAGACATCATTACTATATTACAATAGTTCTATAAAATAAACGTTTTATATCATTTACATAAAAATTCAAAATTTCGGAGATTTTTATAACTCCTTTAACTAACAATGCCTTTAGCCGGTTTTTTATATAACTAGTTACTCGTGGAGCTGTGTAATAATCTGATTGGTTAGAGGCACAAAACAAACAGCCTCATCTCAGGTATTAACTTTCGGCAAATTAACACGAGAAATGGTCAGTTTACTGTAAATAATAACGCGGAATTGAGGCACAATAATTCTGGCCTCAACCAAAACTAGTTTGGCGAAAACGAACATGTTAATATGAATGTACACAACGAAACGAAAATTAATTCATTTAAGTTAAAATTGAGGCAATACTCAGCAGGCTTCAACATAGTTTTATATTTGAAGTGCTTAAGAGTATTGTATATTTATTACGAAATATTGATATTTTATTGTAAATCTTTTAAGTGCATAATTTAAATTGCAGCATGTGCATTTTCCCTGAAAATTGGTGAGGCCTGGCCTCTAAAGAAGGAACGCCAATGATATATATATATATATATATATATATATATATAAGAGATATCTGGCTACAAGGATGAAATACCACATAAGAGGACGGTCTAAATTTTGAAATTTACCTACATCACCATGAAATAAAGGAAGAAAATTATAAGATATTACTAAGAGCTAAACATCATAAAACTTGTGAACAACTTCTATTAAAGCTGCAAACAGAGAAAAATTAATTAACAAACAACACAAGATGACATGAATAACTATAGATCTATTGTGCATGCTATATATTTATAATTTCCTTGAGTGTAGTTGATTGAAAAATAAGTATTTACCATTGTTTTTGTAAGTGACCGAATATCTTTTACCATAACTGTACAATCACGCTAGGCCCTAACTTTTGATATTTAAAAAAATTAAATCAATGAATATTCATTCTGAAAAAATTATGTATATAGTTCTCATAGTGATTTAAGTACAGATACATGCCTATTTATAGCTATGGTAAAACACAGATATGGACATAAGCAGAAAACTTAGGCCTAAACGTGCTTATTCGGCCGATTTTTATGATATTGTTTAAAATTTGTTTTTAAATTTTGATTTGCTAAACCAACATTGAAATAAAAATTTTTAATAAAATCTGTTCACTATGTTATATCTTCAAGTTTGACACAAGTTGAATTGTATATCACCTCATTTATCTTCCAATTTGAGGTTAGTTGTTTGCAAAACAACTAAGTTTGACACACAAGTTTGACCGTGTATCACCCCTATGGTCAGGGCCGTGGCTAGGGGAGGGCCAGGGGGGCATGGCCCTTCCTGTTGGGCTACTGTGTCCTCCTGTTTGGCATCCTGGATACAAAACTCCATAGTATTAATTCTAATATTCTGTAATTAAGTTAGAGTGAATATCTTTTAGTTGAAATATACATAATACTAATTCAATTCTATTAAAAAATTCAATGAAAAAGGGTGAAACTATCTCATATGAGTAAAACTATGATTAATTTATTGAACTTTGCAGGGCCATGGCCCCCCTAAACTTCAAATGCAAGCAATGGGCCTGGCTATAGTGCATTAACTATCGCTATAATTTTTTGATACAAACTTACAGGCTTAAAATTTCATAAATTTTGTTGTATATGCAATTCGACACATATATCAGTAGCTGGTTACTATAGTACTCATGACATTACTTTACCAACTTTGATGTAGAATCGAATTAAAGAAATCAAAAAAATTCTGAAATATACTTTTTACGCTTGGGCCACAATTTTTCTGAAATTTTGCAAAATATATTTTTTAGCTACGGAACCCATAGCAAACTCACATAATTCTGTCGATTGATCATTAAAATGTGAAAAATTTTAGAAATCAGTTTAAACCTGAGTGAGTTATAACACTGCCAATTTTTAGAAGTTTTAAAATGCGATTAGGCATTCACCAATAAAAATTCAAAATGAAAATAGTTATTGATTTTTGTGTAGGATGATACATTTGGATAATTTCAAGATTTTATAAAAACTACTTTGCAAATTTTAAGAAACTAACTATCGTAACCAATTACAAAATAAAGTTCTTGGGATACTAGCTTGAAAAATTGTAGTCACGTATAGCATTTAATCGATTCAAGACTATATTTAAATCAAATCTATTAGTTCATATCACTTAGCATTAAATTACCTTAGTCTACTAAAATAGGTTTGATAGTGTTTCAGCTAAATAATATCTAGCTACTGCCATAACGGGCTTATGGTATGGGGACGGAAAATTCAATAGACCTATTTTTACAGGTACAGGCCCTATCCGAGTACATAAATGAAGAAATAAATAAATAAATAAATAAATGAATATATATATATATATATATATATATATAAATGGTGTATATTTACATTTGTGGCTATTTTTGTGATTAGATTTATTGTTTAGGTTGACTATGGTTTCTATAATACATATGTCCTACTTAACAGGCGTATAGCATTTCTACCATGTCTTAACAAGAAATGGGTTGCACAATTCAAAAATATTCGGTATAAATTTCAGTACTTGAAAGCTGAAAATTTCTTGGCAATATATCTTACTAATGTTCTAGTCTGCATTGAATCAGTTTTGCTTGGAATACCACTGAACATGTTGTGCTGCATAATTTTCCAAAATTACATTGTCAAGGATAAAAACATTAACTACTTGTTTATATTTCTGAACTCTATTGTTGATACCTTAAATTTAGTTGTCAGAACCGTCTTTATTACCATCGAGATTATTCAGCCTGAGTTGCTATTTGGTGAAACACTCACTTATACAGGCCATGGTAGTTATTTTGACCCACCTCCATTTCTTTACATCTGTAAAATAATCAACTTTTTTAGGGGTTTAAATCAGTTCCTTTCTCCAACTATATTAGTTTGCGTAGCAGTAGAAAGCTCATTTTGGTCAAGTTTTCGAACTCTGCAAAACTACTGAGCTTCTGGAAAAGATTTATAGCCATGGCTATAATTTTAGCTGCAACAGTGGCATTAAGCGTTTGGTTTGCAGTTAAAGCTAAATTTGATTTTGTTAGCTTTGAATCGCGATGGGTGATTTTTGACTGAAATACCCATTGTATTTTTGGTATATTTGACTCGCATAAGTCTGAGGCTCGTGCAGGATTTGATGTTCCAGTACTCATTAAAACCACTGCTGTGTTTTGGAATTCACTTATTGAAGTTTTTGGATTTATATAATTTCAACTTCGATTCGATTTTTAATATATTTGTATGTCTTCTGCACATCTTCATCAAGTATTAGTAGAAACATCCAAGCTCTTCAAAGAAGATTAACAGTCGTTGCAGTTGCAGGCACCATTGTCTATTTGGCCTTTAGTGTTCCAATGCTTTATCATAAATGTCTAAAACTTTATCAAGCAGCTCTCTTTGTGTTTAACGTAGATGACGTGAGTAATTCCATCTTAATTCCTGATTCGTGCAACTCCTGCATTCCTTTTGAAAAAAGTGGAACGTATCATTTTAAACAAAATGATTGGTAATTTTTTTTAAAATAGTTATGCATCAAAACATACATACAATTATTTATAACGCGAAACTTGACTATATACTTAGATTAAATTTTGTATAGAGAGTTGCACATTTAAGCTTGAGCGCGAAAAATGGAGTCCAGAGGATTATATCAAAAAAATTATTGTTTACAAAAATCTTAATAAAGGAAGTTTGTAAATTAATATTATTGTTCAATATTTCGGAATTTCTTAAATATATAATTATCATTTAGTAAATTTACTACCACCATGTAAAACAACTAGGCATTTTTAAAGTGTACTATAAAATTGTAAGATTAACTATGGTCTACTAAATTAATATGGACTGGGATCTTTGCAGCAAAACATTTCAAAAACAAGGCCATTGCATTTTACAATGACAAGTGAAATGCTTTAAACTTTAGCAACAAAAATTTATATATGTATTTAATATTTGTATCACTTAGAAAATGATTAATAAAACTCTAATAAATGATCTCAGAAGCAAATACAAAGGTAAAACTCTAATCATTTTACATTTTTGCTTGCTTAGCTCATCGTTCACACTCTTTTGCAAATTATTAAAAATATATTTCAACATGATTTTGCAATAGTGGCAGTATAAAATATGTCATGAATCCTACAAAATCTTCTTATACTGGACTTAAGTTCCATTAGAACACTGACAATTCTACTTTGTAAATGCCTTCATTGAATTCTTGAATAAAGTGTTCATGGTTTATACTGAGGTATAAAAAATAATTTGACACTAATTCAATCAAACAATCACTGGGGATTTCAAGCCCACCACGTTTGATTTCATGTAAATATTCATGTTGAAAGTCAGCATTGCCTCTTAAGCGACTTATCCAATAGCAACATTCACATGTAAATCGATCATTTGCAATTTTGCGGGCCACAAATCCGGAAATGTAAAAACTAATTTCTTTTTCTGCATTATTTAAAGAACATTCAGTTTAACAATATGCAAAAAATTTTTCACTACGTTCTTTCTCACATAAGCTGATTAAAATCTTCCACCAGAGTTGCCAGTATCTACTAAATCTAAGTTCTAGTACATCTTGATGAAATCTAGACGTTAACACAAAATTCAACTTTGAATCAGTAGAATCAAATAGATAATCACTTATATCAGCAATAGCAAAGAATATTTGTTTGGTGAGACCAGGTATTCGCGAATTGAGCCATGAATTAATCTGTTTGTATTAAGCAAAGATAAAGATTTCTCAACAAAACATTATCATGTTTTTCATGAAACAATATACACTTCTTTACATTTCCTTTGGTGAACGTATGCTAGAAATCTCTGTACGGTTAAAATTCACTTGCTTTTCCAAAAACATTTCATCAAAAGTTAAAACCCAATATAAATCATTAGAATGCTTAGCAATGTTATTTACAAAAATTAGGATTTTACCTTGATTAATCTTTCTTAAATATCATGGTGTGCACAAGGAGAGATATTCCACAACGAAGTTATATGCATATGCAGCCATTGAAACTAATCGAAGAAGTAAGCAAAATCTAATAACTATTGTAGAATAACTATGTTTATTGAAAAAATATCCCGACTATTGAATATCGTCTACATTACAGAATTAGGTTTCAACTGATCTTCATTCAGTTTTGTTTTTCGGTAATTGAAAAGTTCTGTTAATTGTGAGAATTTGCAATCATGAACTGATCAGAACCAAGGAGGCTAAGAGACAGAAAATCCATTTATGTGCAAATTAACTTTAAAACCATCACGAATAATTGCAGTTTCTTTAACTGTAGGAACATCTTTGGTAATCCGGTATAGTTGTACAGAATTCTCTTCTGAATCAAATGTCCATGATGAGGGACGAATGGCTATTGCATCATGAATAGAAAAAATTTATCTGCTGTTTAAAATCCTGGCAGCTTACCTTCCTTTATAAATCGCTGAAAAAATTCTTACAAGGAATTTTCACAGATGCCTAAATAGGGATCAATGAGAACAAATATCAAAAATAAACTATTAATATTTCAACTTCATATAGAATACCAACTAAAAAGAAAAAACATACTTAAAAATGTTTACATTCGCTGTCCCAATTAGAACTTACATTCTCTTCCACATCTGAGAACACTTAAAATTTCAATAAGATGTAAATTTATAAAAGTTATTGAATGCGAAAAAATGAACTAAACAAAAAATTTTTTTAACTATTCGAATAAAAAAATACCCTGAGAGATGATGGGGATTAGTGAAAATAAAGGAAACTGCACTATTACAATGATGTAGTTTCTATTTTCCTGCTGGAGTGGTAATCAATTCTTCTGCTGTAAAATGCTTCTCACAAGCAATTGAGTGTTTAGTGGGCATAAAATTTTTTATTTATTGCTTGTACCCATCATTCATTAAGATTGTTGTTTGCAGGAACATTAAATTGGGTAATTACAGTTTCTTAGGTTCATGCATAGCCAAATTCACAGAATGCTGCTGAACATTTGTTAACCATTATTAGAACAACTCAAATATCAATGAATCACAATATGTTGGAAAACATTAATTAGCCAATAGCATCAATACAAATATCATTCAATACAAGTAGGGGCCATTGTCTAAATCTTGATTGTGATGACAAACAATGGCCTTGTTTTTGAAGTGCTATACTGCAAATTTCTGGGAATTATTAATTTAATAGGCCATGACCTAACAACTTTGTGTGCAATGTAGTAGATTCTTTCAACACCGCAAGTTGTGTTTGGTCTATTGTGGAAAAATTAAAAGAAAATATTTAAAAAACAACATTAAATTTTTTCCAAATTAAACTTTGTAACAGACAATTTCTAGCAACCATACCATTCTGTATTGATTCATTACAAATCACAACCAAAGGGTTTACATTGCTTTTGTAAGTTAGCTTAAGCTCATTTTAAAGTGTGCAAAGCGGCAGTTATGTTATTTTAAAAATGTCGCAATCACTGAAAGCATCCAAAGCTGTTAGCCTTATTTAAATCAGTATAAACTTATTTTAGAAGAGAATAGTTTTAGCTTTGAAAACTTCACCAGATCTGAGCTTAATATGGGTATCTCAGTCAATACTTTGTCATTTAAAGAATTAGAGATTTATATGATAAATTAATTTTTAAGATTTCATTGTTCAACTTAAATGGTTTGATGCAAATTGAATAAATAGTTTTGAAAAAATATTTTGTTAATGCTTTTAAAGGTCTTTTTTTCTATTGAACACCATAATAATAAAATCTATCATAAATCAAAAATATTGATTAATTAATAATTGAAAGTTTGCTTTAAGAAGTACTGTTTACTTTGTATATTACTTATCATTTTTTTAAAGCTTAACAAAAATTACTTGTCCAGTTATAATTCTGTCTAGAATATTTATTTAACTATGTGTCAGTTACTTTATTAAAACTTAGCTGTTGAGACAATATATATATATATATATATATATATATATAGTATATATATATATATATATATATGAAGTGTCTGAAAAGTTTTAAGAATTTATACCTCATTTTAAAATTGAAACGAGATTCCAAAAAAAGACATTATATTAACACAATGTAATTTTTAAAAAAATTTATCAATATTTTTCTAACTTAAAGTTAATAACAAGTTAGCATTTAAGCACTAAGCCAAATGAATTCTTCCAATTTAAAAGAATATGAATTCGAAAACTTGTTTAGTTTTTAAATGGTGATAAATTTCAGTTTTAACAGATTTGACACCCACCATATTTTTAGATATAACTCAGAGACCGTTCTTTTATATAAACTATCCTTCAATGATGACTTTTTTCTTTAAATTCTTCTGCAACTGTTGACGTAAAATATATGCAGATAGGGTTAAGGTTTACAGAATTTTTAAAAATAATACACGAAACACGGACCTTTCTTGAGAATTTCGAAAATAATAATTTTGTAGGTAGAGGTTATAAATTGAAACCAATTGCAGAATTTTCAATACAAAATTATTATTAAATGTTTTCCATGATTTATTTGCAGTATAGGCCTCCCTCTTTGATTCCTATTTAGTCATATTTCTAACATTTTGTGTCAATAATGAAATAGAAAATACAATTTTTACTTAATTGATTAAAACTTTTTTAAAATCGATTGACGCATTTGCATTGCTATAATGCTTATTTTTTATGTTTTTAAAGCGTCATTGCTTGTTTTAATTAGAAAAATTTTATTGTTTAAATTATATCTAACCAATTAAGACTGTTGATAGAAAAGTTTGAGAGGAAATTGCTAATTAGTAGGAGCTGAGTAGGTTCGGCTTAACAAAGCTAAACTGGAAATTGTTATTAAGGAAGAAAATTAAATGAGCAAATTTTTTTTTTCAAAAATCTAATTATTAGGGAATTTTGTTTTTGTCGAAATGTGCCTCAATGGCAATATGGTCGTATGCATAAGAGCAAACCTATTCATATTGTAACTATATGCCAAGTACATTCTTTAAAAGTCCATTTATTATTAAATAAGTGAGAATTTACTATCATTTTAATTTTAGATCTAGTGTAGAATCGGAGGCTGGGGACTATACCAGCAGCACTAAGGAACTAATTGTCACTGCAGAAGGTTGCAAAAGTGACCTTAATAGAGCAGCCACGATCAAACAATTTATCTAGCAAACATCGGTAATTCATCCATGTAACTTGTAACTGTTGAGAGAAAACATCCAGAATGACTAATTCATACGGCTTCCAGCCAAAGTGCTACCTGAAGGGAAGGTAGTTCGTGACTTGAGTGTGCAGTGCTATCCTATTTGTCTCGTAATTTATTATCTAGCTAAATGCAAATACAACATTTCCATTTTGTTCTTACTTCTCATCTCACTATTTAATAGCATGTAATTGCTGTGCATTCGCGTTAACCAATCGTAAATATCATCACAGGGTAATAATGTTATGGGTGCATGTTGAAATTGAACGAAGGTTTTATTATATCTATGTGCAACCGTAACCTAATTCGGTCCACAATTTGGGCTGCTAGCTGCCTGAAAGCTACTTGTCGAATCAGTCCACAAGTTAGAGTAACTCCTATAAATTGTCGCCGTAGACTTACACAATCATCATAATTAAATCAAATATATAAATAAAAGTATAACAGTGGAAGAAATTTGAACACAGTTTAGGTAAGATAAACTCTATTGCAATTTGCTACAATGTTGCTCCTATTTATAGGGTATTCAACCCACTCAAAAAAGAGACCATACTAAAGTCAAATTGAGTCCAGGCCTTGATTAATTTTTTGCTGCCCTGTCATTGAAATTCCCACAGCGCAAGTTTATTTGCCCCTGTAAATTATTGTGCTAAAGTTTGAACTACTAGCTCTCTATAACAAAAGTGATGTATTATCTATTTAGTGGAAACGGCATTTGTGTTCCGAGAAGTCATGACATTGCTGCAGCAATGTGACGGAAAAAATGATTGCAACATGTTCGGAATCGTTGATGTCAGTGATGAAGCCTCCTGTTGCAAAAATTCAAGAACATTTCGTTGTTCATCAAATTGCATTGAGTTTGATAAGCTTTGCAACAACATTAACGACTGCTGCAGTGATCATGAAGATGAATCTATGAATGCAGGGTGTGATAATATATATATAAATATATGTTGTGTTAATATATATATTANATGATGTTGCTATTGGTGCAGGATGAAGATGGGCGGCCACTTCTGGGTTCGTCACACAGGGTGGTTTTGGATTCCGAAGAGAACTGTTTACACCATAGATATACAGTTGATTGTGATGGTGGCTGAGGAAATGGTGATGATGATGATGCTGCAGCTTGCAAATTTTCATAGATGGCAGATGGTCTTAAGCCTCGTGTAGCCTCAATGTACACATAAGCTCGAAACTGTTCTTTTGATAATTGCATTTTATATTCGCTGCACACAGAAGCAGTGATGAGAAAATATTGCACGAAGAATATGAAATGGAGCAATATGGCATGTGCACTTACACAGTTTGTCATTCCTTACTTATTTCTGATTGGCTTATTACAGACACTGCCTTAACAATGCACATGCACCTAGAGAATAGCTGAATTCCTAAAACTTTTCAGACACACCAAGTATATAAAGTGTCTCAACAGCTAAGTTTTAATAAGTTAATTATATATACAAAATACCCTCACCTATTTGCAGTTCCTCATTCACAGCCCTGCATATTCACAGGTTAGTCTCTTAACCCTAACAAATGTGTTGAATGCATAAAAATGATTTTACAGTACAGTAATACAATATGGGTCACTATGCTGTGCAGCTTTACTTTCATCCTCTACTTACGTTTCTTTTTGATTAAAATATTGTTGCATAGCAAATTGAAATGTGCTTACATTATCATTAATATATTAATGAAATACAAAATTTCATGCAATACTACTACACTATTGAAGTGATTGGGAAGTATTTAGTATGATATATAATTTCATACATAGATGTTTAAAAACTGCATCTAATATTGCTAGGTTTTCATTATTCACTGGTGAGTAAAGAACATAACTCCCCCAAATAGTGAAGGAATACTGTATATATATTTTTTTAAAAGTAGTTATACTGAGTTTTGATATATTCATGTTTGTATAACATTAGAATAGAATAGTTTTGTCTATAAGTCATAGTCATTACATCAATATTTACACTGGAATTGTACCTGCTACAGAAAAGGATCATAAAGAAGAGGAAGCTGTAAAGCATCACTTAACTTAAATCTCAGCTTAGTACAAATTCTAGATTGCAACTGTGAAAGGATGCCCAATACTTGGAAGGAAGAAGCTAAAAAAGAAGAGTAATGAGTCAAGATAGGTGTTCATTCTCACAAATTTTTTTTAAATCAAAAAGTCAAAAGATGATGCAGTGAATTGAAATTAAAAAAGAAACAGTGATAAACCTAAGACCAGACAAGAAGAAAAATAAAAGGATGAAGAAATAGGAAACACAAACAAAATAGGAAATCAGAAAATTGAAAACAAATTTGGGAAGAAAGAGGCTACTCATAGCTAATAAATTAAAATGGTAAATAACTCAAGAATGAAGACAAAAACAATGTCAAAACTCAACAGCATCCCCTACAAGCAGTGGTATCCCCCAGACACAGGAAACAGAGTCATTACTAGAAAGAAATCTGGTATTACAGTTGGCACCAATCAACAACCAATTTACTACATCTAAACTGGCTAAAATGGTCAGAAAAAATAGCAAAAACAAAATTTAGCTAAAGATACAAATAAAAAATTTGATGAAGAAAATGTTAGAACTTCAATCAATGAAGTTTGAAAAGAGAAACAGCTAGAGGAAATAAAGAGTAATATGAGCTCAAGGTTAACAGAGCAGTAAAATTTGTTTCAGAGACTAATAGAAATGTTTTCTGAAGATAATGCAGAAATCAATTAATGGCTAAATTGCATGAAGAAAATGTACACATAAGAGAAGATAATGACACAAAACAACTAGAAATTTATAACCTATAGGATGAATTAAGGATTAGGAGATATAGAAGTAATAATACAAGAAAAACCAAAGATTGTGAATGAGGGAAATCCCAATGATGATATTGGAAAAGAAAAAAGAAAAGCTAACAAAATAAAGAAGAGCATATTGAAAATATGGTGAATACAATAACACAGAAAGTAACACAGAATTGGAAACAAAAACCAAAAACAGAAACAAAAATCTTGTTTGAAATTCAATAATACCCATAGAAAAAATGATGATGTGTACCAGTGTATGGCAATACTCACAAAATTTACTGGGGGAATTGATAGCTACTCTACAACATTTAGAGAGTGCATCCAAATTTTCAAATTGATAATGAAAAAATGAATAGTGACACATGATTCTGCAAATGCAAGGTTACCTAAGTAGAGTGGTGTACCAACATTACTTGGTAATAAACACAAAATTACAATTAATAAATTGGAGACTACCAAGCTTATTATATAGATGAAAGTTTCAAAAACCAATATTGAATGATATTATATAGTCTAAGGATGAATACATGTGACAATTTAAGGAGCTATATGTCTCAAGTAAAAAGGATGTTGAAATTGTGTTCTAGAGAAGAAGGTTATTCCAAATTTAACTGGTTTTCTCATATATGTAAAGGGCTACCTGAGACAATTAGACAAAAATTGGAGATAAAATGTGATGCTGAAGAGCCATTGAAAAGGGTCAGCAATTTTAACAAAGGATAAATGAAAAGGTGGTAATAAATAAACCAAGCATAAGTACACAAAACATGTTTGTGAAAAAATATGATAACAAAAATTACAAACCAATGCCAGGTGAAATGTTAAAATTAAAGATGGTATGATCAAAAAGTAAAGAAGAAAAGACTTCAAATGCCATTTAAAAAAGAATTGTAGGAGGCAGATAAATTTAATAGAAGATGGCAAGGCCTATTATGAAGATGAACATTTAATTGATGACGAAGATTACAATACAGACAAAGAGGATGATAATGAAAGTGAAACATTAACTAGAGGGAGTGCTACCCCATGAAAAACAAGGAAACATTCTAATCATGAATAATTTAATCAAATTCAATACAATAACAGTTTTAATAAATGGAATAATAATAAAAGCAACAATAGACACATGAGGAACAAGAAGAATACAAAGTGCTGGAAGTGGATGAACAAATTTATGTGGACCTCAATGATGGTGAAAGAAAAGATTTAAAGAAAATCTTACAGAAACAAAGAAAGATCTTTAATTATGAAAAAATAAGTGTGGGACAAGCTGTAGGTGAAGCTCACAAAATCATAACTACAAATCATAAACAGATCACCAAATAAGATTACCAGTAAGAAGAGTTCCAGAAATTTATGAGAAACTACAATGAACTCTGAAATAAACTCCTGAGAATAGCACATTTATTGTATGAGGCAAGCAAACAAACATTTAATAACCATAGATTTATGCAAAACATTTTGGCAGGTGCCAATTGAATCAAAAAATATTGAAAAAACAGCATTTATCACACCCTATGGATTGTATGAGTGGATGTACATGGCCTTTGGCCTATTAAATGTGCCAGCAACATTTCAGAGATACATTGCAAAAGTGTTGAGACAAAATAAAAAGTAAGTTGAAGATGGAGTAATTGCAAACATAGACAATATATTGGTAGGAAGTGTTACAATCCAAGAACATATTGGCAAATCAGATAGAACACTAACAACCTCTACTATGCAGGTTTGAGAGTCAATGGAAATAAATATGAATTATTAAAAACACAGATTGTATTTCTTGGAAGAGAAATTGAAAAGGAAGAATAAAAATGAAAAACTACACACAAAGGATGATTAGTAATACAGAAAAACTGAGAACAAGAAAAGATCTGCAATGCATAATGGGATTTATGAACTATTAGGGTAAATTTCTACCAAAAATCACACACAAAAAGTACATAAAATTACTAGTTTATTGAAAAAATCAGTAACATTTGCATGGTTTTAGAAAGAACAAGAGGAATTAGAGAAGATAAAATTAGAATTTTCAAAGCCTCTGCCTTTAAATACACTAGATTATGAAAAACAATTTATACTATATTGTAATGGAAGCAATTTTCCCATTAGAGCATGCTTGGGACAAATAAAAGATGGGAAAGAAATGCCTATAGAGTTCTTTAGTAGGAAACTGAAACAAAGTGAAGAAAACTATGGATCAATGAAATTAGAAATGTTGCCCCCTGTCAAAAGTATAAAGAAGTTTATATATTTCTTAGTAAGTAGCTAATTTAAAGTCAGAACAAATAATAGTGGATTAGCATGCCTAAAAAATTTTCCTAATCATATCAAGTATCTAAATGAAGAATACAATCAGATACTAGAAGAACTAATTGACAAAAAGATCATCTGGCAGAGTGAAAGCCCATATACGCAGCACCAACTGTGTTTGTAAAGCAGGGAAATAAGTACCAACTATGCATTGATTTCTGTAAACTCAACAAAGTGACAAAGAAGGATTGGTACCCTTTACTGTGAATAGAAGACCTGCTCTACGAAGCCAGTAAACATAAATATTTCACAACTCTGGATTTATGCAAGGCCTATTGGCAAGTGAAAATGGAGGAGGAGGACATAGAGAAGGCATTCATAACTCCATATGGACTGTACGAATGGGTATATATGGCATTCAGACTCTGCAACGCACCAGCAATGTTCCAGAGATACATAATGAAGGTACTTAAGAACAAGACACACTGAATGGAAAAGGGAGTCGACGCCTATATAGATGAAATCATAGTCACAAGTGACACAGTCCAAGAACATCTGGAAAAATTAGAAAGGACACTAATGATCTTGGAAAACGCGGGACTCTGAATTAACGAAATTAAGTGAGACATCCTGAAGGAAAAGATAGTGTTCCTTGGAAGAATGATTGAAAAAGGGAGGATATGCATGAAGGACAATGCCAGAGAGATGATCCGGAAGATAGAGAAACCAAATAATAAAAAGGATATACATAGAATCATGGGATTTTTCAATTACTACGGAATCTTCATCCCAAACATAGCTGGAAAAACGGCAAAGATGACTCAATTGATGAGTAAGGCAGTTCCATTTGTATGGACGTGGCAAGAACAGGAGGAACTTGACAACATCAAGGAAGAGCTCGCGAAATTACCTTCCCTCAACACACCTTATTACAACGAGAAATTTATATTAGATTGCGATGCAAGTAAGGTGGCAATTGGAGCAACATTGGGCCAAATAAGAAATGGGAAAGAAGTACCCATCCAATTCTTCAGCTGCAAGCTAAGGGCCAGTGAAGAGAACTACGGCTCCACTAAAGTAGAAATGCTCACACTGATTGAAAGCATAAAAAATTTTTGACACTTCCTCATAGGAAGGGAGTTTAAAGTAAAAACAGATAATAGGGGTCTGGCCTGGTTGAAAAATTTTTTGGGAGAAAATTCGGGAATAGTGTCCTGGTGGATTGAGTACCTAAACGAATTCACATTTACAATTGAACACAGAAAAGGCACATTACACAACAATGCGGATTTCTGGACATCACTCCCAGAGTACCAAAGAGATGCAACAAAAACAGATGGAGAAAAGAACCAATTTCAGTTCCTGCCGCACACTGAATACGAGGGGCTACCAGAGATAAATGTGGATAAGAAGGGTCAAGCAGTGCTACTGATACTCATAAGAGAGGAAATAACAGAACAAGAGATAGTGGACAAACAAAAAGACGATATAGTCCTAAGCGAGATTATGAAGAAGATCAAAGAGCCTTGAACAACACTATCTAAAATAATGGCGGGATATTATGAAGGTTACAAGTGAAAGATCAACAAGAATGGACTGCTATATGTCAAAGCTGGAAACAACCGAATCACGATACCAGACTACTTCAAGAGGGAACTAATACGGAAGATCCATGAGAAGGGCCATTTAGGAATAACACAGACATTAGAAAACGTTCAATGCACAGTTTATAACAACAGCCATCAGGAAAGTCATGGAAGACATCATTAACAAATGCACGACATGCCTCCTAAACAACAAACAGCACTTCCCAACACAACAAGCACCATTAGAGAAAATCATGGTGATGCAACCCAATGAAATAGTTCACATAAATCTTGAGATGCTATCAAAAGACGCTGAAGGTTATCAGTACCTACTAGTAATGGTGGACAACTTCACCAAATACGCCAGAATGGTCCCAATGCGGAACACCACAGCAGAAACCACAGCTGAGCTAGTTTTAAAAGAATGGATATTGAGACTGGGACTGATGGAGACGATCATAACAGACAAAGGGCCTCAATTCAAAAGTGGACTTTTCCAAGAAATGGCAAAATTATTGGAAATTGCAAGTGAACAGACAAAATCGCCTATCACCCTCAGGCGAACAGAGTGGTGGAGTGACTTAACTGAACATTAATTAAGCTGATTAGAGTGGCGACAACACGAATAGGGGGAAATAAGGAGAGTGGTTATCAAAATGATCGAATACTACTACAACACCTTGGTACATGCACCAACCAGAGTATCACCATTCAAAGCCATGTTTGGGAGAGAGGCAACAACCCTGTTATCGA
>CABFPE010000744.1:138831-154199 GCA_900660155.1 Hofstenia miamia
TGACTGGCACAAGGACCCTGAGAATCGATCCCGTGATGGAATCCAGCCACTACTCGACACAACTTGCCTAGCTGCACATCTTATTAAATAATCAAACCAGATAAAGTAGAAATGAAAATTAAATAAACTCCGAAGAATTTATTGTTCATCAAAATTATGGTTGAATCAAAGCTATTTATAAAATTTCTACAAAAGTACCTGCCGATTTTAAATTTCAAATGATTCGTCTGCCAATATGGCTGTTCCTACATAAGCGTTATTTCACTCAATTTAATTTATCAATTGTTTCTTGATCGGCTAACAAGTTTTCTTATTTTGAACAATATTAAATCTTAGTTGCATTTTACAAAAATAACTAAAGATCATTAACTAAATTTTTACAATTAATTTCAATTAATAATAATCATTCAACATTGTTCAGCTTAGTTGCTTTTTGGATGATGCTACAATAAAACGTTTTCAAGTAATTTTTACATAAAGAATAATATATCAGATTAATATTTTTATCACTATTGTCTGTGAACTAGTGTAAATAGGGTATAAAATTGTGTAGATTAGTATTTTTCTTATTTGCTACACATGAACAAAGTATAAATCATTCAATTTATTATTATAAGCCATTGTTGAATACCAATATCAAGTAAATTTCCTTATGGAAAATGGAGCAATGGACTATTAGATGAAAGGCTGTTTTCTTTTGTTCATTTGAGTATGTTCACTAAGCTTTATTAGATGCTGATGCTAATCCACTAGGCAGCCTTTTCCAATCAAATTGTTCAAAGGAGTTTCAATGATCGTGTCTTAGATGATTGATTACTTAGTTTAATATACCAAAATACATCAATTAAGTCAATTACACAGAAGAGCATTTTATATTGAAGAATATTAGTAGTTAAGATGGCAGAAGGATTTGAGAAGCATACAGCACTACAATTTAGATTAAAATTGAATAATTCATACTCACTAAGTCAAATATTTAAAGTGGGAAAAAACTTGAAAAGGTGGGTACAGCATGTATATTTGTATGAGAACATTTTTCTAAATGCATTAATAATAATCAAGGACATAACATGCAAAAGGGTAGATAAAACATATATTTCATTATTATAAATTGTGCTGACTATAAAAGCAAACATTACAAATGGTAAGTGAATCCAATGATGAAATTGGGTATAATATTAGGATATTTTGAACTTGTTTGAATTCCATGCTCATTCTAAAATATGAAAGCACTTTCACATTTGACCAGGAGGCAGTAAATGTATAAGGAAATATATCACTGATTAAAATTTAAACAAATACTGTGAAAAATATTCAACAAAAAATGCTTTTAGTTGTGATTAAATATGTAAATGATTGCAATTTAAAACTATATGCTGTTATTAAAAAGGGGTATCCATATATGAGGCCATCTCTAAATTATCATTGTTCATAGATTTTGTAGCAATTTGTATTGATTTTGATATGAAAAGTGCACNATATATATATTCTTAGTTTCATCAGTTGCATTTTCAATTTCATCTTTAGTTTGGTTATCAATTACAAACATGTCATTCTAGAATTTCTTGATAGGTTGTGTGGATAGCCAATTTTCTCTGAGGTCTGAAACTTTTTTCAGTGTAATTTGTTAATTAGTTATTATTTGAGGGTGTTAGTTCATCATGATTAAATATTGCTTTTGCAGTAATAGTTTTGTACATTTTACTAGAATAAGAGTTATATGGAACATTCATTCCAGAGTTTGTTTACTCAATATTTCTTGATAGTTATACATATTTCTTTTTACTGCAAATCTAAGTTCTTCAATTTGGTTGTTTAGATATGAAAAATAAGAGAAATACAATAAGTTGCGCAATACAAATATACAATGAAAACTAAATATGTTTCCATTTACTATGCTTTGCATTTTAAAACAAGTTTAATCATATATATTTATATATATTTTAATAACGTTCAGGATTTATGCATTTGCTTGGCACATTTTGTCAATTTTTTATATTTATATATTTTTAATACCTTTATTTAGGGATTTACAACATAGATTGTCACAGATAGAAATCTACATTATTCGTGTTGTAGAGGTCATATATATTTCAATCAGCATTATAAATCCAGTGATTTATGTCATTTTGTTCAAGTCTCTTAGAGAAAAAATACTAAAGTTAATTTGCCCAAAGAAGAGTTGAAACAAAAATATGTAGTAAAAATATTGTACCATGTATGATTTGTCCCTATATCATTCCTGATGAGACTTAGTTGTTTTTTTCCAAGATTAATAAACTTATTTCCTATTGTTGAAATTTTCACTTTAGTATGTTTGCAGACATATTCATTAACTGCTTAGGCAAATAAGTGACAATTGTAGTTCTTATTGATATTTTACAAAAACTTCTTACTGCCAGGTAGCAAAAAATGGAAATAATTTAGGTACAACTGCATTTTCAATACATTGATATAATTTTCATAAGTTAATATCAAGCATAGTGTATTTATCATTGCTTTAGGTAAATCAGTTACCAACCAGACAAATTTAGCTGATTTAAGTATAAACATTTCAGAAGAATCTAAGTGTTACATGATGATAATGTAACATCCTCCACCTAGCTTATTACGCCGTGTCTGATTACTGATAATGAGTGCTTGGTAAATCGCGGGTGAGGTGTTCCATACTATATCATTTACTCCCGAAAATAATATGACTGCTCACAGTTGTCGTAGCTCTATTTCTCTCCTCAGCTCTTGGAGTTCTATATGTATTGCCTCCCCTTCTGTGTATAGTCGATCTGGGGTAATGTTTCCTTTGATGTAGACACATTCCTTGTAATCATTGTCTAATAATATCTTTTTCGTCTTTTTGTAATCCTCTCGTTGTGTCATTTCTATCACCTTACTCTGAGAATTTACGTAAGATTTATATTCATGCAGAAACGTTTTCGCTGGTTGGACCTCTTTGGGTAATCGCCATCTTGGTAGTACCATGGGTATAGCTATTGTCTTAGGCAGCGTACACAATAGGATTTTTGTGTCAACTAATCTCTCGATTTCTTTAAGATGGCAGAAGGATTTGAGAAGTTCTTGTGACACCTATGATTATTTGAAAATGTAGAAACTTTTTTAGATGCCATCTAAGGACAATTTTTTTGACAAAATTGAAGTGAACAAAATAAGTTTTTCTACAAAGTTTTTAAGTTTTGAATTTCAGGCCTTACACAGACTGACCACACATTTCAACTAACAAATTTATGACCTGTTCACTGCAAAAATGCTTTAAGCATACAGCACTACAATTTAGATTAAAATTGAATAATTCATACTTACTAAGTCAAATATTTAAAGTGGGAAAAAACTTGAAAAGGTGGGTACAGCATGTATATTTGTATGAGAACATTTTTCTAAATGCATTAATAATAATCAAGGACATAACATGCAAAAGGGTAGATAAAACATATATTTCATTATTATAAATTGTGCTGACTATAAAAGCAAACATTACAAATGGTAAGTGAATCCAATGATGAAATTGGGTATAATATTAGGATATTTTGAACTTGTTTGAATTCCATGCTCATTCTAAAATATGAAAGCACTTTCACATTTGACCAGGAGGCAGTAAATGTATAAGGAAATATATCACTGATTAAAATTTAAACAAATACTGTGAAAAATATTCAACAAAAAATGCTTTTAGTTGTGATTAAATATGTAAATGATTGCAATTTAAAACTATATGCTGTTATTAAAAAGGGGTATCCATATATGAGGCCATCTCTAAATTATCATTGTTCATAGATTTTGTAGCAATTTGTATTGATTTTGATATGAAAAGTGCACTTTTAGAAATTTTTCATTTTGGAAACACCTGCTAAAAACTGCAGTCACCTTTTTGAAAATGTGCAATGGTTTCACATATATAGTGGGCCTTATTGCCAGTAATTTAATCATAATTAAGTAATTGTTTAATAATAATAACTATCTAATAGCCATTTTAGTGATTTATTTAATAATTTATTTAATAACTTAGTTCATATTAGATGTTTGAAATTCATATAATTTTATTAAAATTGTTAATTTTTCTCCTGATCAGACAATCAACATATTTTTTAAATTTATTCTTTGGCTCATTTCAGGCAAAAGTCAAGATGAACTATTTTTGGTGTTGTAGTATCATCTAAATGAATCAAGCTGCTAACATCAAATCAAGAGTAGTTAAGATTGAAGAAGAATGATGATTAGAAATATTATAAAATTATTAAATCATTTAGATTAATTTGTATTATGCAACCAAGCAGCATTAAGTGTCAACTATAAGAGATTAGTATCTTTTGATAATACTTTTGGGAAATGAGGGGGCAAAATCCCTTCCATTATTTTTAGCCACCATATTGGCAGATGATAGTTCAAATTTGAAATTGACAGGTACTTTTCCAAATTTGCTATAAATAGATTCAAAACCCTGTAAGCAATTGATAAAGAATTTTATTTGGAATTCTTACTTTGTTCTGTTAATATGGTTTGAACATTTATTATGATGTCAAGCTAAACAAGTGGTGTTTAGTAGTGGTCTGGATCCATCATCAAGATTGATTCTAGGGTCTTTGTGTCAGACTACAAAAGTGCACTTAAGTTAGGTTCAGGGGTTTTTCTCTTGTTTAGCTGACTAGCAATCATTCAGTACATGTATTAAAATAAGTGAATTCAAAATATGGTTGGATGACTGAAACCTAGGTAATATATTATTACTATTTTAGATCCAAATTAATGACTATAAAATGACTGATAAAGTGATCAAATATGTACTAATTAATAAGTGTAGGTTAGGAAGCTGCTTAATATTAAACTATTTATTAAAGCCAATATATTTTGTTAATGGCTACATGTAATATTAATTAAGCAGCTAGTAACAAGTCTGGTTGCACATTCATGAAACACTTTTACAAAATAGAGTCTAAGTCAAATTGCGTCTTGTCTTGAGTATACACTGAGCTAGGATAGGGTACACATAAGTTATATCACTGAGCTGAGATGTGGCACTCAACCAAATGGAGGAAGTGGTGAAACTGGATGTGGAGATCAGCTTCAGGCAGATGCCCATTATAGATCTTTGGAGAGATTGCTGTATGGCTTTGTCACCTAAATAGTGAATAGTTAAATCTAGTTACATTATGTTAACAGAAGTAAAGAAAAGCTAAACAGTGTCTAGTTAGTAAATCCCTACCTGCAAAGATACAGCTAATGTTATATAGTAACAAAGGATAAACAGTAGTAATGTCTGGTAGAGGATGTTACATGGCGACAATGACAGCCCAGAACAACAACCTGGAAAAGAAGTTCTTTTACTATAGAAACATTCAGTGGAACAATCCACACACTGTGACAAGATCTATAAGTGAGAGTGGAAGTTAAGCAATAGGACAACTACATGAAAACCAAAAGGGTCAACAAAGAAAGCTACCTAAAACCCAAACCAGTGCACTTCAACAAGATCCTGTAATCATGATCAAGAAGGAGTACCACCACAAACCAAAGAAAAATATGATAAACAGAAAGAAAGGCAGGACAAAGAAAACAGCACCTAGGGCAGTAACCCCTAGAACAACGTGATCATCACCATACTCTGGTGAAAATTCATCCCCTGACATGGAACTGCAGTCCCTACATTCACCCCCAAAGACAAACCCTCAAGAGATAATCAATATGCTAAGAAGAAGCCAAGAAAATGAAGCTCTTCTGAGGAACAAAATAGAACAATTAACAAAGAAAGTTAAGCAGATGGAAGGACAAAATGAAACCATCCTGATTGAAATCAAGTTAAATATGGAAACGTGACTAGATGAGCAAAGCAAATTATTCTAAAACAAAATCAAAATCTTCGCACAACAACTATCTGAACAAAACAAAAGATTCTTAGAACAAAATCAACAATGGCAGGAAGAAATCAGCAACTGGAAAGAACAAACAGTTAATAGAGGACAATGATTTACAAGCAGGAGAACTGGAGCAACTAAAGGACAAAGTAAGATTGCTACAGCTAATAAAAGAAGAAAACCAAGGGAACATATGGACCCATGAAATGGAATTTATTCAAGGAAGGAGAGTGAATTGCAAGCACCACACGTGCCAGCTAACAAAAAGTAATATATGAGGAATTGGACAAAGACTCAGATGCTGAGAAACAGAAAATCAGAAACAAGATTACAAAAGTGGTAACCACACAATTAAAATTGGAAAATAAATAAGAATGGACTATTATATGTTGAAGCCAGCAACAACAGAATCACCATACCAGACTATTTCAAAAGGGAACTGATAAGGAAAATACATGAGAAGGGCCACTTGGGAATTACACAAACTGAAAAAACCTTCAACATGTGATTTATAACAACAGCTGTGAGGAAAGTCATAGAAGAAATAATTAAAAGGTGTACAATGTGCCTCTTACACAATAAACATTTCCCAACACAAAGGGCACCACTGGAGAAAATAATTGCAACACAACCAAATGAAATAGTCCACATAGATCTGGAAATGCTGTTGAAGGATGCTGAAGGCTACCAATACCTACTGATAATGGTGGATACTTTCATGAAATATGCAAAGATGATCCCAATGAAGAGTACAACAGCAGAAACCACAACAGAATTATATTGAAGGAATGGATCCTATGACTCAGGCTGATGGAAGCAATAATAACAGACAAAGGCCCTCAATTTGAGAGCAGACTTTTTCTAGAGATGGAAAAACTCCTGGAAATAGTAAGTGAATGAACAACAGCATACCACCCACAGGCTAATGGAGCAGTGGAGAGTCTCAATCAAACACTGACTAAATTAATTAGAGTTGGAAATAGATGGAGAGAAGTCTTTGAGATGGTTGAATACTACTATAACACGTCAGTACATGGAGCAACAGGAGTCACACCATTTAAGGCAATGTTCAGAAGTGAGGCAACAACTCTGTTATCAATGCAATACACTAACTACAGGAAAAGGTTGGATAATGAGTATGTAAATCAACTAAGGAAGCAGATCACAGGAATTCACAAAACAATGTGTCACAATATAGAGAAATCAGTGGTGAGAAAGCAATGCAATTATAATAAAAAAATTTATGGGCACGCACATAAGTTAGGAGATGAAGTATATGTTTTAACACTGATGAAACTCACAGACACAAACCAAGTCCAGAAACTAAAAGCAGTATGGTCTGGCCATTACACAATAACACAGACACTACCAAATAATGAATACATGCTAGACAATAATAGGCTGTTACATTTTTAAAATTTGAAGAAAGCAATGGCGGATATTGAAGAAATAAAGATAGATGAGAATGCTGAATTCAAAATATGCTGAAATAATGCAACAAAATTATATATGATATGTACAATTGAGATAGCCTACACAAAGAGGGGTTTGATGAGGAATTGATGGCAGATATTAGAGATGAAAACACAAGAGAGAAAGNCACATGAACAAAGTATAAATCATTCAATTTATTATTATAAGCCATTGTTGAATACCAATATCAAGTAAATTTCCTTATGGAAAATNGTCCAGAAACTAAAAGCAGTATGGTCTGGCCATTACACAATAACACAGACACTACCAAATAATGAATACATGCTAGACAATAATAGGCTGTTACATTTTTAAAATTTGAAGAAAGCAATGGCGGATATTGAAGAAATAAAGATAGATGAGAATGCTGAATTCAAAATATGCTGAAATAATGCAACAAAATTATATATGATATGTACAATTGAGATAGCCTACACAAAGAGGGGTTTGATGAGGAATTGATGGCAGATATTAGAGATGAAAACACAAGAGAGAAAGTGCTGCCCCAAAGGACAGCAAGAAATAAATCTATATATGACAATGAGAAATGGGACTTAAATTTACTAACTGAATTTAGGAATATCAAAGAAAATGATGCACCTGCTGATGAAGAAGAGAGTGAAAAGAACTCAACAACCAGAGGAACACTCAACCATGAACAGGAGGAGAGCTTGCAGAAGTTCTCAAACCAGATGTTGACTCCAGAGCAGAAGGGACGAGAAAAAAGAGCCAATGAATAGATGACTTTGAGTGAGAAGGCGTCCTAGTAGTTCCCAGGGCAGATTCAAGGGCAGGGAGAGAAACAGACAAAAAGCCTCTGCACAGCTGATTTGAGGGAACACAGAAAACTGGTGAAAAGCAGCACTATTTTCTTCAAGAGTCCATGATGCCAATTCAAGGGCAGTGAGACACTTGGAGTTGCAGGGGAAGGTGTAAGTGGTGGAAGAACTGCGGAGATGTGAAAGCAAGTCAAGGCTGATGCTATTTCCACAGGAACCAAAACTGGTCAAGTGCCAATAGGAGTAACTGTGAACTGATTCAAGGGTAAATCACTAGAAACTATTAGCACAGATTCACAGCCCATGGACTGTGAACCGAGCACCAGCTGATTACCATTACAGATGACACAGCTACACGCCTCCTTGGACACTACCTTGGAGAGAACTGTACAATCTAGAGAAAGACAGAAATGTATGTCTAAAATCTATGGAGAAATGCTACACCCATACTTTATTGGAACAATGAAAATGCATTATAATGTATTCAAAAAATTATCACCAGAAACAAAATCACACATAAGAAAAGTTGCAAAAACCAAAGGGACAAACCTACCAATAGTACTTGATGCCAGCAACAGACCAAAAGTAAATGTGATAATAAGCTATCTGCAAGACATGAATGAGATGCTGGAAAGACCATACATGTGGAGCACAGTACATATCATATTTGACAAAGACTTCATGCTGGAAACTACACAAGCTGTGATGGCCTACAAGGATCAGATAGCGGAGATTCCAGAAGTAAATATGTATGAAGAAAATCTAACAATTATACATGTTCTGAAAGAAAAAGAATATAACAAAAATCTGGAGAAAAACATAGACCAGACACTATGAATGGTGAAAGTACAAAAGGTAAGAGTGGTGATAATCACAAGATCAACAATCAATGACATCCCAAAACATCTACTGGACATGTGCATGCAAACAGAAAACATTTTTCCTTGGGAGAAAACACCAACAGACACAACCATCTCATAGTTGATTAGATTAGGTCCACAAACAGACTACTGGGTGCAAATTTACAGAATAATGGTAGATCCATGCATCATGATCAACCTATGCAAGCAAACCAAAATGATAGAACTGATGGCAGATAGAGATGGTGTGGAAAAGGCCAACACACTATTCATAAAATGCAGACAAACAGAGAGGCAAGAACATCTACAACAAATTCAGAGAATATGGAAAAACATGAAATTGCAACAAAAACACAGGAGAGTTGGCTTGAGATAAAGATTGAGGCACCATCAAGAAAATTCCATAAATCAGTAGAATTGGTACTCACAGAAGTAAATTGCGCATATGAACTGAACTTGAAAAGGGATTTCAAACAGTTGGTATTTGAAGAGAAAAACGCACCAGAAATCCAATATAGGATGACAGCATGGATATTAGCAATACTAACACCTGAAGACATAGAGATAAAACTCCCAATTTCATGACATGTAAGACATAAACTTACAAAAGCAAAAAGATTTGAAATAGCATTAGCCCCAATTAATATACAGATGAAGAACTGGCTTCTGAAAGGTCACATTGAAATGATGTAGTCACTTAACAAAGCAGAGAAGCCAATACAAACAACGGAGAAAATAATCTGCCATTTGACAATGAATGAAAGCCTGAGGGGAAAAATGTTGATAGTGGACATGGCTAACAAAACAGGAATATGTCCCAGTGAAATAATGATATTCAAAGAACCAATGAAGAAGTATATGTGGGGAACAATGTCAGAAACACAGTTGAGACAATTGAGCCATGGATAACAACAAGAAAGATCATAAAACAAAAATTAGTAAGCACCAAGGAAATAAGAAAAGAAGCATTACTGAAAAACTTGCAGAAAACATTTGAAAAGGAGATGGAGTGATATGAACAAGATAGTCTTTGATTCACATTTACCAAAATAATAAGGAGTGCAGAAATGATGAAGAAAGGCAGAATAATGTAGCATCTGCTACCAAGTGTCAAGATGTGTTAAATGGTTCTTTTAAACTATTGTCTCACTTCAACTGTGGGTAGGGATGTACTCACATTAGCTATTGCATGTATATATATCTGTTATCCTTCCTATAACTGAAATAACTGAATACTATTTAGGTTCCCCCACCATCATAGCTCTGCTTCGTAGGTGATGTTCCTGTGGCCTCTGGCTGAATCCTATCTCTGCCTCTTTTCACTTGTGCTTCCACAGCTGATCTAGGTGGCTTAAAACCTCAGCTCAACCAAGTTCTTATGTGTTCCCTATCCTAGCTCAGTGTAGTTCTCAATGTAAATTTTAACTGACTTAAACTCAATTTGTATGGTGTATTTAATTCACTTCGCAATATTGCAATGTCACTAGCTGCTTAAAAATTATCACTATAGCCATTACCAAAAACTATTGGCTTTAATTTAGTTAAAATAATTAAGTTACTTAATAACTTGCAGCTTCCTACCTTACATATAAATAACATAATACATGCTTGGGCACTCTTTCCTACTGATGTTGATTATTAACTACATGTGAATGATCAAATCAATTGCCAGCAAAATTGGAGAAAACTCCTAGTCGTACACCTAATGTAAATGCAGGTTCATGGTTTGGATCAAGGACCCTCGAGTCACTCCCAATATGTTTCCAAACCACTACTACCGCATTTACCATTTAGCTTGATATTCTGTATTAAATAATCAAACTGATATAAAATCTAAGAATAAGATTTTCAAAGAATTTACTTTAACAATTTCCAAATTGATTTACTGTCTATTTATAGTTAACTTGAAAAAGTACCTGTTGTTTGAAATTCAAATTTAATTCATCTGCCAAAATGGCTGAAAATAGTGGAAGCAAAATCACCCCCTTTGTTTTGGCAAATTCAACAACAATTACTAATTTGCTATAGTATTACTTGGTTGCATTTTTACAAAGATAATTTCTGATAATTAAACTTAAATTGTTTTTCTAAATAATCATTCGATCTTAGTTTTTTGACTAATTATTTGTTCTTCTTTCTTCATTAGCAGTAATTTCTTTGGATTATGCTACACACCCTCCTCAGCTTGCATTATTTTCAGCACTGTGCATTCTCCTTGGACTAACTCATCTGCCTTTTTAATTAATGTTTCTGCTTGGGGATCACTCCAGTTTGTCATTGTGAATTTTGGCTGTTTAGTCATTTTTAGTACTGCTTCTCTCTCTGTTGTTACCGGGCTGTGATATTGGAGGAATTTTGTGTCTTTGTTATTTTCTGATATCACCATTATTTCTCTAAGCTCATTCATTTTTTCTGAAAAGATTTCATAGAATTTCTTATATAGGTGAATTCCCTTTATTGCTATCATTAATGTCATCTGTGCATCTGCTCTACTTGTGTGCGCCATTTCTTCCCGTACTGTTGTGTTTGGATAGAAGAATGTAAAAACTTTCCTGAGGCTTCTTGTGTTTGCCACATCTTTGTAATAGAATCTTATGTTCTCTCTTACATCTTCTTCAGTTATGGTTGTCAGATTGTTCTTGTTCAGCCTCATCATCATCACTATCTCCACTCTTTTTGTGACATCATAGAAGTGGTATTCTTTATCCCATAAATCCAACCACACCATGTCATTTACTCCCAAAAATAACATGATCACCTTAGTTGTGCGTTTGTCAATTTCTTCTCTCAGTTCTTTTAGTTGTTCATGAATCAGTTTTCCTTGCATGTATAGTTATCACTCCTTCAAAATATACTCTTTCCTTATTTTGATTGCTAAGTAATATCTCTTTCATCTTTTTGTAATCATCCCATTAAACTATTGCTTTTGCATCTTCTTTTGTGTTCACATAAGTCTTATATTCATGCAGGAAAGTCTTGGTAATCTTTAAGTTCTTTGGTATCCTCCATCATGTGAGCACCATCAGGATCAACACTGTTTTCGGTGGGGTGCATATGAGGATTTTTGTTCTTATCTGTTATTCTATTTCTCTGTAATCTTGTGATGTTATCAGTGCCATTGCTAGTCTGATTGTGGCTGGATAGTTCATTTTGCTTTCTTTTAGTGTCTCCCAGAATATCTGTGTTAGTCCTCTTTTACTCATTTTCATTTGTATGCTGTTGTTTAGTTCTAATTTCAACGTGATGCATTCCACGTCAACCACTAGTTGATTATATGGTTTCATTGATGCTACTGTCTGTTCTTCCTTCACGTATTGGTAGTTTCTCAAACTAATCATTTCTCTTTCCTTTGTTATTTTTATCTCAACCAGGAATCTCTTGTCGTCTGTGTCGATCCATTCCATTGCATGTTCTGACGTGGAGGCTCCTAATTTTTCCATGTTGATTCTATCTATTTGTTGTTGCATTTTCAGTGATAATATTAGTTGTGTCGACATTAGGAGTTCTTCTTCTTCTAGCTTTTCTTTTTGCGTTTTTGTTATCATTTCGCAAACTTCCACTGGTTCTGTTATTCCTCCCCTCTGCATCATTTCCACGCTCTTAATGATCTTTACAAACGTGCATCAAGGGCTTTCCTTTTCATATCTTTTCATGTCTGTTTCTAATGTTTGCTGAATTTCTTTGTTCCCTATCATTGTAACAATTTCTTTTGTGTCTACGATTTTTTGTTTGATTATCTTCCTCATTGTTATCCACGGTTCCATGTCGACTTGTCTTAATCATGTTTCGGATGTGGTGCTCCACATATATTTTCTCATGGGTTCGTCAAATATAGTGATCTCTTCTGGGGCGATTCCTGTTCTATTTGCTATATCCAATATTGACATTCTGCCTAATGGATTCTTGTTACTGATTAATCTGCTGATGAACCTTTCAACCTCCTGCATTGGTTTCTTGTTCTTGTCAGGAGATGTCAATTTCTCCATCTGCATATTTATTGGGGACAATGCTATCTCATATCTCTTAGCTTTCGCTAATCATTGGCGTCCTGCTCTGGAAATTGGCAGCCTCAGTTCGTGTTCTTGCATTGTAAAAATTGCTAGAATCCAAGCTGTGGTTCTAGACCTTATTTCTGGGGCATTCTTCTCTTCAAACATTATGTTTTTAAAATCTTTCATTGAGTTTAATTTGTATGCTCTATTAATCTCTGCCAGCGCCATTTCAACTGTTTTATGGTATTTCTTTGATGGGGCCTCAATATGTATCTCTGGCCACTTTTCTTCTGTTTTCTTTTGTAGCTTCATCTCTTTCCATATTTTTTGTATCCTTTTTATGTGTTCCTGTCTTTGTGTGAGGCTACACTTGATGAATAGTGTATTTGCCTTTTCCACACCTTCTGCATGCATTGTCATTTCTATCATTTTCACTTGTTTGAATAATTTGATGGCAATACATGGATCCACCATGAGCCCACAATAGGCGACCCAATAGTCAATCTGTAGGTCTAGGCGAATTAATTCTGTGATTTTTTCTTTTGTCATTATTTTCTCCCATAAGAAAACGTTCTCTACCTGCATCTCTACTTCTCTTAAGAATGGTGGTAATTCCTTAACTGTTGTTCTTCTGATGATGACTACTCTTACGCCTTGTACTCTAGCCATCCTTAGCGTTTGGTCTAACTGCTTCTCCAAATTTTTGTTGTATTTTTTTCCTTTAGAATGTGAATGATCATAAGGTTATCTTTATCAACATTGATGTCTGGTGTTTTCACAATCTGGTCTATGTATGCCATGATTGCTTGGGCTGTTTCCAGTGTGAAATATTCATCAAAAGTGACGTGAACCATGCTACACATGTATGGTCTTTCAACTGTTTCATCTAACTCTCTCTGATAGCTTATAATTGTGTTGACCATTGGTCTCTTTTGCGTGTTGAGTACTATTGGTAGATTACGGCCCTCTGTCTTTGCTATTTTTCGAATGTGACTTTTTGTTTCTGGTGATAGCTTTTGCCCAAGTAACAATGATTAATGGGCCATTATTGGCCCATTATTGGCATCGTTGGCCAATATTGGCCAACCATTTGCCAATATAAACCATTAATGTTAGAAGAGCTATTATTATGTAACGTAGCAACGATTTTTTAAATTTATGTTATGCAAAAATTTCTTAATATTACTATTATTTTATTTTAAATATTTTTGTGTAAGCTTTTCAAAAATTTATTATACACCAATATCTTTTTGAGAATATTTAACGAATTGCACATGGGACACTTAAATTTATTAGCAAATGCAAAATTGTTTCATTAAATGTATTGATTATTATTATTTATATAGTGTTAATATAAAAATTAAAATTACATTCGTAATAATATTTCTATATTTCTTTGTGACTCATGTTATTTTTATATTACCATTTTTGAATTCATAAACGTGAACTGTATATTATCTAATTTTTATTAAGGTGTTTATATTTATTTTCTAGTATTTAACATTTTGATTAACTTCTTGAGTATACGAAAATAGTTTTTCAGAGGCAATGTAAAAGATGTACATATCGGCCTCATACTACCTTTAAGATTAAATAGTGAAGTCATTTTTCTTATATATATATATATATATATATATTGTTTTAGTTCTGCCATGGGCAGGTTGTTGTATTGTGTTTCATTATGTTTAAGTTTTTTATATAAATAGGGCACTCTTATGCACGATCAGAAAATAAAAGTTTGTGATCAGTTAGAATGTGTTCTTTTTTCACCTCGTTAATAATTAGATGGTCATGAAATGCTAAACTTGCTACAAAGTTGAGGGAGGTTGTGCAGTGGAATTTTTCTTTGCAGGTCACTCTCAGGGTTCTATCCCCGCTGCACAAGCTTGTTCCTCTCTGGGGTTTAACTGATCCAGTTATATTCGTCTTGCTAACTTAATGAACAGCTGCTTGTATCACTCCGGCTGTAATTTCCACGTAAATTCTATTTTCTCCACTAGCACACAGTTATGTGCTTTCATAATTAGACATTATGTATTCTTGATTGCTGGTATTTATTTCATTGCTTTGCTGAAAGTGCTAATATTGTTTTCTCACGCTAACTACGCTCTAAAGCGTGTTGAATGGAATTTCTTTGCTTACTTGATAGTAGATAGGGTAAACTGGGGTAAAATGAACTATTTTCGACATTTTTTAGTCTTAAATTCTATACGAAACATCTATGTTTGTAACAACTGGCAGTAGTTATACATTTGATATAAAATTTTAGCTCACTTTACCCCTAGTTCATTTTACCCCAGCTTACCCTACTAGTTTTTCAGAGTGCTATAACTTGGTTTATTCTATGGTTATGCTGCTAACCCTGATGATGCTAGAATATATATATATATATATATATAT
>CABFPE010000744.1:196278-213562 GCA_900660155.1 Hofstenia miamia
CATTTGAACTTGACAAAATTTTCTTTACTGATTCCTTTTCATATTTGAATTCCATAAACTCCTTACATAAGTATATATATATATATATATATATATATATATGCAAGCTCTAGATACTATGGGATTTGTATCCAGCAGTCGCAGCTTGTGATTTTCCATTTAAGACCAGAAAAATTCAGTTAATCCAAAAATTTTTACATTGTGAGTTTGGACTAGGTCTCTAATTTCTTATGTTTCAGTTTTTTTAAAAAATAAATTTCCTAAACAGTATCCAGAGCCTTTTTTTGTAGTATCTAGTGTCCTTATATAAGTATATATTTTTTTGTATCCAGTGCACTAATGGTTTTGTATCCAAAGCCCATATATATATATATATATATATATTATATATTTATATACATACTATATATATATATATATATATATACTATATATATATATATATATCCCACAAAATTTTTACTTGACAAAGTAGGAACTGGGTCTAATCTACATGACTTAATCAAGATAGAACAAGTTTTGAATTCCACAGATTCCTGATAAATACTTGATGGAAATATTATTCCTTAGGAATATATTCCCTTTGTTTGAAGTTGACTTTTACAACAGTTGGATTCCCTTTGTGATATCATAATAGGTCTATTAAACTTCCTTTGCATAGTAGAAGGATCCAACCACAACACCCTAATAAAGTATTTGCATGTACTATGTGATTGTTGTCTATCTCTTGTGTGCTCCTTGGTGTATATCTCCATATGTGCTCACATTGGGCATTTCCAGTGTACAGACTCAGTGATTATGCTTGAATAGGGGATCCATGAGTAAAATTTGTGACATTCTCCATTTTTGTGGTTCCAATTTGATACTCATTTTGGATTAAAATTTAATACTTTTTGTTTTCTGTACTTGATTTACTTCTTTCTTCACAACTTTCATTGTGTTCTTTCTGAAATCAACTATGCTTCGTTGCTTTTCTAGAAAATTTCTTAGTATTCATTCATAGGATAGTGCTCATAGTTTTGTATTGATGTGGCATCTTGCATAAACTGTGTGTTTTTAAGTAATATCAGGATGTCCATTATTTTTTCTTTTGTGTAAATGTAATCACTGGATGTCTTGATTTATTGTGGATCTCAGTTTTGTATTACAATCATCTAAGATAATTGACATTGCTGCTCCTGTATCAATAGTTGCTTTGATTAACACCTCATCTAGATGTACATCAACTACATTTTTTGACACCATCTCATTTAATATTATAACACAATTTCCCATTTGTGGTGAGGCAGTACTCCTTGCAAGTACTGAATTCTTCCTGGCTAGTAGAATTGTCATTTACCTTTTTAGTGCAAGACGTTCATAAATGTTCCACCTCATTCCATTTTGTAAATTTGAGTTTGCTTCTATTTACAATTTTTGTCTTACCCAAGTTTAGCTTTATTTTAACAGTCGACTCACTTCTAAATTATTCTTAATTCCCTTTCTTTTGCTCATTTCTTACTTCATTCATTTGTTTAATAAAATTGCTCACACTGGGGCATTCTTTGTGAGCACATATTAGTAAAGAAATCGGTTGTTCAATCCAACTTATTGTGAATGCCAATATTTTCTGAATGCTTTTTGCTTTCATTAGCATTTCCTCTATTGAGTTGGAGACAGGACCTTGGCTAAGGGGAGGCTACTTGGCCCTCTTCTTTCCAGCATCCTGGATACAAAACTCTATAGTATTCATTCTAATATTCTGTGACTAAGATAGAGTGAATATATTTTAGTTAAAATATTTAAAATTCTAATTCCATTCTATTTGAAAATTGAATGAAAAAGTGTGAAACTATTTCATATGAGTAAAACTATGATAAATTTATTCAACTTTTGGGGCCATGGCCCCTATCTTGCAAATCCAAGCCATGGGCCTGGTTGGAAAGGTCACATATTATTTCATTCATTGTTTTATGTTTATTACTCAGTCCTCATATGTGAGAAAAAATATACTTTCATTAAATAATGAATCATAGTATCATAGTACATGCAGCACAGTGGCAAATACAAAAATATTTTTTAGAGGGAGCCCAATCCAAGATAAAATGCTAAGAGCTTAATTTTGGTACCAGTACAGCTGGTTAAAAAATATTGAATTTTCAATTTTTAAAATTCAAACCTATGTATGAACTTCACCACTATTTACTGGCACTAAAAATGCAAATATAAAATATTTGCAAAAAATTTTTTTATAGATTATAATTATTTCATTGTTTTTCGATCAAAGTAGTAATTTTGATAGTAGAAAATTGTGTGAAATTCTATCAAATTTTTCAATAAATTAGGATTATTTTTTAGAAACAACAGTATTTTTGTGTAAAATTTTTCCTGAAAATCTGCACTAAATTGAATACATTATGTATTTCAAACTATAGGATTTCATTGTGCACTACAAATGAGTAATTTTTACTGCATTTTTAATGATATAGGATTAAGAAAAGTACATAAAATTATGAATGTGTACCTGCTCATCAAATTTTGCTAAATATTTTGACAAACATCCTAAGATGCAATAACTTTGCTAAAATAAATAAAATTTTAAAATTACAAAAAAGGTTGGGTTTTGAAAACTCACAGAAATGTTTCTTGTAGTTTTGGCAAAGGTGCATGTTGGTGAAGCCTTCCCATATTACTCAATTTGATACTTTGCTTACTAAGGCTGACTTGAACAGTTCAATTGTGAAAATCATTTGGAAAAATAAAGCTTCAAATGCAGGCTGCCAACACATTTGAGCATCAAGAGGAATAGGCATTCACTTCTTCCATGAATAACTTCTGAAATTTAACATTTCTTTTTATCAGGTGCACTCCACTAAGGCTGAACCACCACAATGTAAATTTACAAGGTTCATTAGTGAAGGATCCAATTTCAAGAATGGTAGTTGATTGTTTTCAAGCATAATATAGATTAATGGCTTTGACAATACTTAGTGGCATTGGCATGAAACCTGGTGTCATCACAGAATTATTTGAAGATGTCGTAGTATTATAATCAACTGAAATCCAACAACAGGGTGAAAGTGCACCTTGAGTGTTAAAATAATCCGGGATATCAGGTAACAGGAAGGGTGTGGCCACACTCGGCCAACATGGTACAGAGAATCTCACAAGAAATAGTTGAATTGGAATAGAGCCCTAATTTAAAAGAGAGATAGAGAAAACCTAAGAGTTCTTGGGTGCATGTATGACCTACATGCAAGTAAAATAAACCTACACTCAGTGCTTCCTCGGCTCGTGCAATTTAGGTGGCAGCAATAAATTAAACAAATAATAACATGAAGAGAAAATGTGTAAGGCCCTATCCCTATATTTGCCAGAGTGCCAATGAGTGAATTTTGCGGAGTTGTGGCACCGGGATCAGCACTTCAAGAAATTTAGAAAAGCATTTTTAATAAAATGTGCAAGTCAAGAAAACAGAGTAAACTAAACTGCATTGAGTGGAATATTACAATCGTGGCAAATTTATAAGTAATAAACAGGTAAGTTTTAAACAAAAACTAACAAGATCGTACAGTATAGAAACAACAAAAGACAGGTTTCTCACAGAACCTTTTGTACGATAATGAAATCAGCAGAACTCCAACAGAAAATTCAAATATTTAAAATAGCGCGTTTTGTCAAATATGAAATGAGACCTAAGTGAGGGAAATTCAAAAATTATGCAATCAAATTAATGTACAATTGGTAATTACGAATTTCGTAAGAATTCAGTTGAAATGTCCTTCACTGCTGAGGTGGAGTGACACCGAATTATATTTTAAATGTAATGGTGATATAATCAAAGTAATTTAACAAAAATAATCTTATTTCAGTTGCCAAATATGCAGTTTACATAATGCTGGAATCATGCTTGCTACAAACTACTTGTGCTACTGCAAATTGTTAACAGTGGTGCATGACAAAGTTAAATAATGGAAAGCTCTAAATATTGTAGAATTTCCATCCAAGCCAAATTATACACAATTTAAGTCTTTAATTCGATTTCCAATGTGTTTGTCAGGAGGGGTGCTAACTAATAACTGCTCATGACAATAAATGGTTGTACCTCCTTAACTATAATTAAGGATTTAACCACCATTCACTATTTAGGTGAAGTCTCCATGCAGTTTTCCTCTCCCATGGGCATCTGCCTGGCACTGTTCTCCATGTCACCAATTAATCAACTTTGACATCTACTTTATGTATCGCTGACAATCAGCTCAATGAACATTTCTTATGTGTAACCTAGCTTACAGTGGTGCAAATAATATGCATGACACAGCTCGACTTATCTCTCTTGTGATTGTGTTTTATTGTATGAAGTAAATGATTGAATAGAACGTTTGTTGTGTTATGCAACCTGGATTGACACTAGCTGCTCAATACATATTTAGATAATAAAAATAACAACAGTTAATAATCACCATTACCCAAAACTATTGGTGGATAATTATACAATTCACAACTAGGTAGCAGCTTCCTAGCCTACATTTCACAATAGTGAATAAATAGGCAATCATATCTAAGGCCACATTATTGGTCAATGTATCGTCAACAACTTAGATCTAAAAAGTTAAGATGTACCCTTCATTTGGCTAACTAGCTGTTTCCAAATTTGTTAAAATTCGATTTTTCATTATAACATTTTTGGTATGCCATAAAAATAGTAAAATCACTTACAGGTCTTTGCTAACAATTTTTCCCCTAATCAGGCAATCAATTACAATTTAAAATTCTCTTTTGGCTCACTTCGTCCAAAGGCAAGGTGGTTGACTTTTAGCTGAGCTATTTTTGCTTTAATTCTTTTTTGACCTGTATTTATAAATTTGATCATAAATAAATGCTTTACAAATAAAATTTCATTTAATTTGCACCCCTGTTACTTTGGCCTTTACATTTGCACCGTTCTACCTTAGGTGAGGCTAACAAGAATGCATTTGCATTTGCAGTCAAAATCAAACATGCTTTCAAATGATTCCCAATAAGTAATTTATGAATTTAAACTAAAATGTGCATAATGTTATCCATTTGTAAGACATTTTAGATTTGGTTTCCCAATTTGCAGCTGTTACAAATTTCATGTTAGATTATATATGAAGAAATTGATTTTGATATACATTTTCAAATATTGATTTCAACAACAATATTTATAATATATGAATAATTAATTTAGAATTGCAGAGGATGGTCAGGTGTAGCATAACCGAAATAATTCTCTACTCTCTAAGGTCGCCAATTATATATTATGTCATTGATTGCTCCTGGATTTCAGCATCACAAAATAAACAAAATGATTTATAAGGTAATTTTATATAATTAACAAAGATTAGTAGTAGAGCAATTTCTATTTAGTTGCTAAGAAATACAAGGCAAAAGAGTGTTTTCCAATTCGCCATGGATCTTGCAAAAGGGTGGCCTTAAACTAAGAATTATTAGTAATTAAATTAGTTCTTTTTAGATAAATAAGCAAAAGAGTTCATGAATTCATAATTTCTTCCACTAAAGCTCCATCATTCCTAGCCAATTTCAAGTTAATTTAATTTAACTAACACTAAAAGAGTGGTGCTCTAAATTAGCCACACAAAAGTGTTGAATGTAATAAGGGACATCTGAAAAATAATATTATAAAATTACAACATTAAAAACGTCAAAAATTGGAAATATTTTTTAATTTTCACAATTCGTTCAATTTAAAAATCAAATAAAACTAATCAGATGAACCAAATGACAGTAAATTAATAACAAGATAGTATAATTTTTACTAATTAAAATTCTAATGATTCCTTTTCTTTGCTCTGCTATAATTGTTTTGATAGGAAGTCTCTTCCCAAATTTAACAATCAAACGAAGCTTTAATTAAATTCTTCTGATTTAAAAGCCTAACCAATTAAAACTAAGCCTACCAAAGTTTCAGCGGAAATTGTTAATTAGAAGAAACTGAGTAAGAATTTCCTTGAAAAATCTAATTTAATGGAGAAGCATTGATTTTTAATGACAATAATGTGAATCAATGTCAACCAAATGCTATCCAAGAGAGAACAGCTGTTTCTTCTTTTAGCTACATACAAAATACACTAATAACAGCCATGCTAACTTTAGATCTAACAAATGCTATCGGGAGAATGAAGGGCCAAGGAATGTCACCTAATCATTAAATCAAACGATTTGGAAAGCAATCTTTTAACAATGTGCGGTGGCTCTATGCTGTTGAAACCAGGTGTAGTGAAAATTTTGTCTCTCAAGTTCTGGAATAAAAAACTCACTTATCATCGAGCAGTACCTTTCACCAGTGACTGTTTCAGTTGCATTATAATTTTCCAAAAAATGACAAAGTTTATTGATTTTATTAACATTAACTATAAATATATTTTACAATATCAAACATTACCTACTTTGGAAAACACAAGGGCATGTGTCCCATTCCATCCCAGATGGATCTAGAATACTAAACATTTTAATTAGTTGGTTATGCATCCAGCAAGGAAAGTTGCTGTACTTCGAATTTTAAAATAAATTAAGAGCAAGCACTGATGACTTTGCTGACACATCAGGTTGTGCTTGATGCAATAAAATGGTAGCCATATCCCACGCAGGAAAAAACTTATTCACGACAAAAGGATCTCCTGCAGAATTCAAGAATTTATGGTGAAAAAATCTAATGTGTCATATTCTGACTTTCTTACTCTATTCTCATATACTTATATTGATTTGATTATTTTTTTCTGATTGTTTGATTATTATATTTTGCTAGTTTGTTTAGCTTGAATGTCAATTGAAAGAGTTCTAAATTCTAAGATATATATATATATATATATATATATAAAGTGTATTAGTGGTTTGCATCTGACCTTGCTATATCTTTCTTGAGCTTAAGAGAAGTCTGAGCTGCTTGCTTTTACCTAAAAACCTCCTTATACCAACAAGTTCTAAATTCCAATAACATTTTAATTGGGCTTTTGCATTCGCCAAAACACTAGTGTGGTATAAACCTCTAGATGGATGCTAGTAACAAAACTTTGATTTATTCAAATCAGGGTCCAATTATTGGTGATTAATCTCAAAACTTGCAGAAGTTGAAGTCAATTATTTGGTAATAGAAAATTGTAGTACTAATAGTAACAGAAAAATCAATTTTTACGTTGAAGCTTATAATCTTTTTCGAATTGCAAAATTTTGCAGGCAAGTTTATGTGTCAGGTGTCCCAGGTAGTTAAAGTCAGTGAAGATCATTTATAAATTGCATTTATATATTTTGAATAGGATGTTTTCTAATGTCTTTATAAATATCACTTTATCAATTCCTCTTGATAATGAAAGGAAAGCTATATGCTATGTTAGAGTTAAAATTCCCCAACAATAATCACAATACAGTATATTTTAAGTAAGGATTTGCCGGTATCCAGTAGAATCAACAATTTCGCAACTGGATTCGGATATCTGGTTTCTGGTAAAATTTAACTTGCTTATTCTACCGGATAACATACTCTGAGGTAAACTTTATTTAAAAATGGAATTTTCGAGAAAAGGGTATATTGTTCCATGATATGAAAGTTGGCATGCAACAAAACAAATTGTTTTTATGACATATCAGGAAGTAGTCTATTTAAATTTTATTTATTTTCATTCGCAAGAGGTCGATATTATTTGAGAAATTAGGTTGTTATTCATTAATATATTACTGCAACCAAAATCATAAAAGTCATATTTTTTGTTGGTTTATTTTGCATTCTTCTTAAAATTAGATGGTTTTCAAGCCTAAGGTACAGTTAACTAGGAAGTTAAAAAGGCATAAAAATCTTATTTTTTGACAAATACTGTAATATTTTTAGCTGAAATGTCACGAAGGTCATCTTTGGTATAGTTTTATCAAATTTAGAAATAACTTAAACCTTAATGCTAGATTGTAATAGCTTTTAATCATTTGATCTAAAAAATAAATTTATTCAATTTCAATTAATGTATTTACTGGCTTAAACCAAGAGAAGTTTAATTGCTAACTAATTGTTGAACTAACCCGACATATTGTAGACGTGTTTCTAGGACTCGTCATTATTTTTGACATATCATGATGTAGTCTATACAAAAATTGTTTATTGTCATTTGCAAGAGGTTGTTCTTCATTAAAAATTAGGGGAACCAAAAATCATGAAAGTCACATTTTTCTGTTGTTCTATTTTGTAGTCTGCTTAAATTTTGATAGTTTTCAGAGCTCGAGTGCACTTAAATAGGAATTGTAAAGTCATAGAATGTCATATTTTTGTTTTTTTAAAATACTGTAATTCTGGCTAAAATGTCAAAAAGTAGTGTGCTGGCATAGTTTTATTAAAATTAAAAATAAAACTTAAAAATTAATGCTGGATTGTGACAGCTTCAAATCATTTGAACTAAGACATTTATATTCATTCAATGTCAATTAATTTACTTACTGACCATGCCCTGAGATTTTTATTGCTAGCTAGTTGTTGATCCACCGCGACCCACTGGTCAACGCGTTTCTGGGACTGGCCATATATGCTGGCAGCTGAAAAAATAACTAAGAAACTATATACATTATTATTTCATGGATTTTCCAACGCACACGTGTTTCAGAGCTGTGCCATGCGTGTTCAGCCAAAATATATGAGGTTTGACAAACTAATTGCTTCAATTAAAGGTGTTATCATAAAATATCAAACTTGTTCAACGTTTGACAGAGTTGAAAGTCCATCAGATGTTGATATTATTCCCACCTTTGATCTTAGAAATGATACCTGTGAAATAATGGCCTATATCAAATTACGATTAGAAAATACCGGTTTCAATGGGATAATCGAAGGAAAGGGGATGGACATTTAATTGGAATTGAATGTCACGTTACGAAAATGTCAAGCAAAATCGGCTGCAGTTGAGAGATGTTTCTCTATGTTGAGAAAACTCTTGGCCTATGACAGAAATTTAGCCACAATAATATTTGGAAATTTATGTCCTGTTATTATAATTTAGTGAAGCAATTGCTTTAAAAAATTTACTTATTATTATGTAATTTTTTTTGTTTTTGTTTTATATTGCCTAAATAGATCCTTTTGAAAATTTTAGGGCATAGTTAATTAAATTCCGTCATATGTTGTCATAAAAACAAGGTCATATTTGGTTATTTTAAAGTAATAATTCTTGTTGCCCTAGTAATAATTGAACAATATATTATCCGGTATCCGGTAAATTATCCTGCATCCGCAGTCAAATTATCCGGAATAATGCGGTATCCGGCATATTCAATTCACTATCCGAATCCCATCCCTAATTTTAAGTTTCATGTCCATTAAGCAATAAATGGTTTGTGGTAGGGGTCATATACTTTAAATTTTTAAATTAATATCCCTGTTGTCCTAACAAGAACCAAGTATATTAAATTGTAATTTTTTGTGAGAATTTTGTTGGTTGAGTTGTTGAAAATTTCTGTGGATGTGAGATGGGATGGTGACTGGGATCAAAACGTTCTAATCCCACAAAATCATAGTTTGAAATTAAACAAATCAATATATTAGAATAGGAATTATAAGCCTTCATAGAGTGAGCTGGAAATTCAGTGTGTTAGTTTTGGTAAGAAAGGTGAAAGAAGGTTCCAAATATATAACGATCTACATATAAAAGTAACTTGACTTAGAAACACAATTCCTTTGGTTTTTTCGATACAACGAAGTAACTAATAAACACGCCTCTCTATTAACAAACCAATCATAACTGATGTAGAGAAATTGGTACAATGTTTTAAAAATCATTTCGAAATCAATTATGTTAATCATTTGGTTCGCATTGCTCTGTAAATTCATTCAATCTTGTCGCCTTACAATTGGTGGTTCTGTACCATATGGGCTCAAGGGCTCAAATGCAATGATTGTATGGAAGGTTATCTCTGCCCAAACACTACATGTTTGCCATTTGAGAAACTGAATAATAATGTTGAGGATTGCAAAGGTAATGCAGATGAGAAGTTTTTTGAATGTAAGATTGGAACTGCTCAGTGCTTAAATTTTAACAACATTTGTATAAAGATAGCACAGTTTTGTGATGGCAATTCTGACTGCCCAAATGGCACTGATGAGGAAAATTGCAATAAATGTGCTGCAATCGATTGCAAGAAAACAATTTGCAGTGATAACTCCACATGCTCTTGTGCTCCATTTAGAAAGAAGTGTGATGTGGTATTCAATGAAGAAGTTGGTCCATTTCGTAATTGTTTTATGCTTCAATATGCGGCTTGTCAGAAAAAAATGACATGTAATATAGAATGCTATGACTGCTCTGAATTCTATTGCGGGTATGTTCTTTAAATTAACAGTAAAAGTTAGAAAATTCATATAGATTCAGCAAATTTTTGAAGAGGAGAATTTTTTTAATGCTTAATAATCGTTAAGCAAAATATGAGTTGAGTTCAGTTAATATTAGCTGTAATCTTTCACTGAAGCACTGTATAGAACGATGCATACCAAGTATATATATTTTAAAAGCATCTATGAGCAAAATTAGTTCATATTTTGAGCTATCACATCATATTTGGATTTTTTGGACGGATGCTTTCAGCTTATTATAATCAAATTCGTGACATTATAGTTGAAATACCTATAATATTAGTTTATATGTTGCTGGACAGGAGTTAATAGTGTTAGAGGTCACTGCCCATTTCGAGTTTACATTTTATCAAAACCTGGAAAATTTCGAATGAATGTATATGGATGTTGCGACCTGAACTCTGCATACATCTCGAACTTCGAACTATACACAGGTGAATATGGACGTGGTTTTGAAGTTGACAGTAGTGTTTTGCGGGCATGCCGGGGCCCGCCGGGCAGAAGGGAGGGCGGGCACCGAGCATTACTGTAATCGGGTGGGCACCAGGCGCTCAAATAACCGGGCATATGCTATGCCCACTCAAATAAAGTCTGTTATAATCAAAAGATAATATGCTGCAATGACGTAGGCTTTTTCTGCTTTGAAAAAGAAATTTAATAATTTACCGCAAAATTTATGCTTTTACCGCAAAAATATTTAAATTTTGTTGTACATTTGCTCTTATAAAATGAAAGAAATGTAAAACATTAATCTGTATGTATGATATTTGTAAGAATAGGATCTGGAAAGAGAATTGAATATACCGGATAATTTCGTTAATTTGACTGCCGGATACCAGATAATTTACCGGATACCAGATAATATATTGTTCAATTATTACTAGGGCAACCACCAAACAGAAATATGACTTTAAAAAAACAAAATTAATGACCTTATTTTTATGATAAAATATGACGAATTATTTAAATATGCCCTAAAATATGACCATCCATTTTTCAAAATGATCAATTTAAGCAATATAAAACGTTTTTCTATTACAGAGAACAAGATATAAAACAAATTCAAAGACTTATGTAATGAAAAGTTAATTTTTCAAACCAATTACTTTGCTAAATTATAATAACAGCACATAAATGTCCAAATATTACTGTGGTTAAGATTTCTGTCATAGTCTAAGAGTTATTTTAGCATATAGAAACATCTCTCCATTGCAGCCATTTTACTTGACAGTTTCATACGTTTTCGTACAATAACATAGCAATGAAACCGATATCTTCTAATCGTGATTTGATATAGGAGATTATTTCACAGATATCATTTGAAAGATCAATGATGGGAGTAATTACAAGATCTGATAGAATTTCAACTCTGTCAAACATTGAACAACTTTGACTTTTTATGATAGCAGCTTAATTAAAGCTATTAGATTGTAAACCCTCATGTATTTTGCCTGAATAGGCATGGTACAATTCTGCAACACATGCGTTTTGCAGAACCCATGAAATAATAATGTATATAGTTCCTTAGTTATTTTTTCAGCTGCCAGCTTATATGGCCAGTCCCAGAAACGCGTTGACCAACAACGGGTTGGGTCAACAACTATCTAGCAATTAAACTCTCGGGGATAGGCCAGTAAGTACATTAATTGACATTGAATGAATATAAATGTCTTAGTTCAAATGATTTGAAGCTGTCACAATCCAGCATTAATTTTTAAGTTTTTTTTAGTTTTTATGAAACTATGCCAACATATTACTCTTATGACATTTTAACCAGAATTACCGTATTTTTCAAATAACCAAAATATGACTTTCTATGACTTTACACTTACTTAACTGCACTCGAGGTCTGAAAACTATCAAAATTTAAGCACACTACAAAATAGAACAACAACAAAGATCTGACTTTTATGATTGTTGGTTGCCCTAATTTTTAATGAAGAACAACCTCTTGCGAATGAAAATAAATAATTATTATATAGACTACATAATGATATGTCAGAAAAATTTGTGTTGTTGCATGACAACGTCCATTTTTTTGGGAAAAATGTAACTTTTTCCTCAGAAATTCCGTTTTGAAATTCAAGTTTTATCTCAGAATATGTATCAGATACAATCTGGTAAACACGTTAAATTTACCGCGTACTGGATATCCGGATCTGGTTGTGTAATTGCCGATTTTACCGGATACCGGATTCTAGCACATCCCTAGATATTTGATAGAATTAATATATTTTTTTGGAGTCGTAAGAAGTTTCTCACTAAAATACAAAATTATATACTAATTTTGTGCATTTTGATTTGTTTCTTAGTATTTTACTTTTTTTTCAATAGATGGCGGGCGGGCCGGGCCGCCCGTTCCTGCTCGGTGAATTCCAACGGGCGGGCGGGCACGGGCATTGGATGATAAATGGGCGCAAGGGGGGGCACGGGCACAGTTAAATCTAAAAATGCAAAACTGACATCAGAGTTGTCTCGTAGATAGCTCAGCATTTTTCTGATAATCTTATTGAGATTTAGACCTTACAATAATAAGCATTGGGAAATAATATATAATACCTGAATAACAAGCTAGAGAGCCCTGGTATTTAACGTAATTAATTTTCGCCTTAATTAGAAGGATAAGCAAGCTCTATCCAAGATTAGACACGCACCAGGTATCATTCGATGCAAAATTGATGTTAATATGTATAATAGGAATTATGGAAAAAAAATAATTATAAAATCTGTCCTTTGCTAAAGAAAATTCCCTATAGAACAAACACCATGTTCAATTTCATTAGTGAGTTCTGTCAGAAAGTTTGTGGGTGTAGCTATAAAAAAATTTAGAATGTAAATAATTCAGCTGTTTATAAAACGACTAGAACGTTTGTTAGTACATATTTAAAATTAAAATGTATATAATTGTACAATACTTCTAATTTATACAAATGATAATCTCAGCACAAATAAACTTACAATGAGAAGCATGCTTTAGGTACATGAACCTAAATAAATAACTACAGTTCTCAATTAACCATATGCGGCCATTAGTAAGGCTGACTAAGAAACAATATTATATTTCTCACTGGCCTTAAGCTATAGCCCATGTTCCACAGCTTTTGTCTCGCATTGATGAGCCCTCTTTGCAATACCAGGCACATAAATGCGTTCAATCAGGGCTGCGTGTCGTGCACATGACACAGTATGAGCTTGTCTAGTTTACTGCTACTAACTGTTTTAGCGGCTAAAATAGTCTAGAATTTTCGCAATGTCAACTTTCATTTATAATATAAATGTAATAGTGAACTGCTAGTAGTAAGCAAAGTGTTATAATGATGTTGTTTTGGCAGTAAATAGATCAGAATTGAATTATTAAAAGTCTTGCAAATATTTTCGTAAATTTAGCTGTTTGCTCATTGTAAATAACCAATCAAATTTGCAATATTATTATATGCAATGTTTAAATAAATCAACGTTCATTTACATGTATATGCATCATCTGTTCCATTTTATGTCATTTTTAGCATTGTAAGAAACATAAAAACATTTTTTTCAATATATTTTAAACATGTTTTCTTCCCTCTTGTTTAAAACAGTGCAACCCTGATATATATATATATATATATATATATATGACATTTGAATAAGCGGCACAACAATGTTTAACTTAATCATTCAAACATCAGTTATATTTTGCAATGAATCAATGAGAACAGAATATATTAATATAAATATAATTTTCTTGTTACCATAACCATCGCCTAATAAAAATTAATTAGAACTTTGCTGTGAACATGGTTAATCGTGTTCTTAAATAGCTACTTCCTTTTCTAGTTAAGTTAGATTTTTGTGTTTTCCTATGCATGTATGACGTAAGAAACAAAGTTACCTATACCTATAACTTAAATGTACATTCATATTTAGGAAGAGAAATCGTAGCATAGAAGTTTATATTTATACATTGTTGAATTATTTGCTTACTATAGTTTCCACCTCTTCTAAAAATAGTCCTTTACTAATATTAGTGGCATTTTTAATTAAAGATCCACAAAAAAACACATATTAGTAATCTCAAATTGAGCATATGACAAGCCTAATTTTTTAGCTGCCTAAAGATAGAAGCCGTCATTGAAAACCCTGCGTTACAACTGTATCTGCAAATTACTGTGCTAAATTTTGAGTTTCTAGCTCTCTATAAAAAAGTGATTTATTATCTATTTAGTGGAAGTGGCATTTGTATTCCAAGAAGTCAGCAATGTGACGGAAAATACGACTGCAACATGTTTGGAATCATTGACATCACTGATGAAGCATCCTGCTGCAACAATTCAAGAGCATTTCGTTGTTCATCAAATTGTATTGAGTTTGATAAGCTTTGCAACAATATTAACGACTGTGGCAGTGATCATAAAGATGAATCTATACATGCAGGGTGTGATAATGTACCATTGCAATGCAATTGGAATTTGAAGACAAATTTAGAGGCGCAAGCTTATCTAGAGGTAGAATATATATATATNNATTTTCCTAATTTACATTGTCAAGGATAAAAACATTAACTACTTGTTTATATTTCTGAACTCTATTGTTGATACCTTAAATTTAGTTGTAAGAACTGCCTTTATTACCATCGAGAACATTCAGCCTGAGTTGCTATTTGGAGAATCACTAACTTATACAGGCCATGGACTATATTTTGACCCACCTCCATTTCTTTACCTCTGCAAGATAATAAACTTTTTTAGAGGCATAAATCAGTTTCTTTCTCCAACGATATTAGTTTGCTTAGCAGTAGAAAGGCTTATCTTGGTCAAGTTTACCAATTCTGCGAAACTACTCAGCTTTTGGAAAAGATTTACAGCCATGGTTTTAATTTTGGCTGCAACAGTGGCTTTAAGCGTTTGGTTTGCCGTGAAAGCTAAATGGGATTTTGTTAGCTTTGATTCGAGGTGGGTGATCTTTGACTTAAATACCCATTGTATTTTTGGGATTTTCGACTCTCATAAGTCCGATCCTCGAGTAGGACTTAATGTTCCGGTACACATTAAAACCACTGCTGTGTTTTGGAATTCACTTATTGAAGTTTTTGGAATTATATTATTCCCAACTACGATTCAATTTTTAATTTATTTGTATATCTTCTGCACATCTTCATCAAGTATTAGTAGAAACCTCCAAGCTCTGCAAAGAAGAATAACAGTCGTTGCAATGGCAGGCANACGTTATTTTTGTGATTAGAATTATTGTTTAGGTTGATTATAGTTTCTATAAAACATATGTCTACTCTAGCAAGCGTGTCTCATTACTACCATGCCTTAACAAGGAATGGGTTGCACAATTCAAAAAAATTCGGTATAAATTTCAATACTTGAAAGCTGAAAATTTCTTGGCAATATATCTTACTAATATTCTAATCTGCATTGCTTCAGTATTGCTTGGAATACCGTTGAACATTGTGTGCTGCATAATTTTCCTAATTTACATTGTCAAGGATAAAAACATTAACTACTTGTTTATATTTCTGAACTCTATTGTTGATACCTTAAATTTAGTTGTAAGAACTGCCTTTATTACCATCGAGAACATTCAGCCTGAGTTGCTATTTGGAGAATCACTAACTTATACAGGCCATGGACTATATTTTGACCCACCTCCATTTCTTTACCTCTGCAAGATAATAAACTTTTTTAGAGGCATAAATCAGTTTCTTTCTCCAACGATATTAGTTTGCTTAGCAGTAGAAAGGCTTATCTTGGTCAAGTTTACCAATTCTGCGAAACTACTCAGCTTTTGGAAAAGATTTACAGCCATGGTTTTAATTTTGGCTGCAACAGTGGCTTTAAGCGTTTGGTTTGCCGTGAAAGCTAAATGGGATTTTGTTAGCTTTGATTCGAGGTGGGTGATCTTTGACTTAAATACCCATTGTATTTTTGGGATTTTCGACTCTCACAAGTCCGATCCTCGAGTAGGACTTAATGTTCCGGTACACATTAAAACCACTGCTGTGTTTTGGAATTCACTTATTGAAGTTTTTGGAATTATATTATTCCCAACTACGATTCAATTTTTAATTTATTTGTATATCTTCTGCACATCTTCATCAAGTATTAGTAGAAACCTCCAAGCTCTGCAAAGAAGAATAACAGTCGTTGCAATGGCAGGCACCATTGTCTATTTGACATTCAGTGTTCCAATGCTTTATCATAAATGTCTAAAGCTTTATCAAGCAGCTCTCTTTGTGTTTAACGTTGATGAAGTGAGTGATTCTATCTTAATTCCTGATTCGTGCGACTCCTGCATTCCTTTTGAAAATAGTGGAATGTATCATTTTGAACAAAATCATTGGTAAGTTTTTTTCAAATAATTATGTATCAAACATACATTTGTTTTTGTTAGAAAATTATACACTGAGGTTATATTTTTGCATAGAGCGTTGCGCAAATCGTTCAATTTCAGTAAGTTTTATATTAAAGAAGTCTAATTGAATATTGTTTTAGATTACTCTACACATTTAAAAAATGTCTTTAAATGTTTCATTGAATAAAGACTATTTTTTGTGATTTTATATATATATATATATATATATATATTGAGGAATGAATGATTTCTAAGAAATATTTCTAAAAATTATTTTTTACAAAAGAATAATAAATGAAGTTTAATAATATTGTTCAATATTTTGAAATTTTTAAATATGTAATTAGCATTCAATAGATTTACTCCACCATGTAAATTTTCTATTAACAGACGAGAAATTTGTGATAAAATTCCTTCTCTGAATAGACGATGTTCATTTTGAAAATAAAAATAGAATATACAGGGTGGTCGCTAGAAAAGCAGAAAATTTCTCAAACTGCTATTTATTTTTACAAAGAATAACTTTTACAAAGTTTTTTAAAGGCATATGTTAAATTACACTCATAGATGTTCAGCACTACTATATGCACAGCACTACTA
>CABFPE010000744.1:231009-242622 GCA_900660155.1 Hofstenia miamia
AAATAAGTTGGGTTAACTAATTAGCTACAAAGGCTCTGGTATATTAAATATGTTAATGAACCACGCATTTATAGTAGAGGAGAGAAATTGGAAAATTGTCAACCTCGCGTTATGTTTAACCTAAGAAAAGTAACAGTTTTCTCTAAGTACGGCCATCACGGCGAGTTGGCATGATTCTACACTAGTGTGCGCTAATGGATGAGATGACAGTGAGCAACTAATCAAAATTGAAATTATGTACATTGATTATCCCCAAAATCCTCCTAAAATTGCCAACAAAAAATATAATAAGTTTTAATGCTTGTGATTATTCTACATCGCCATACAGCGTGCTGAAGAGTGTTTTGAACTGCAGTATTATCCNGATCTAAATAAGTTTGGTTAACTAAGTAGCTACAAAGGCTCTGGTATATTAAATATGTTAATGAACCACGCATTTATAGTAGAGGAGAGAAATTGGAAAATTGTCAACCTCGCGTTATGTTTAACCTAAGAAAAGTAACAGTTTTCTCTAAGTACGGCCATCACGGCGAGTTGGCATGATTCTACATGGCGACCATGACAGTCACTTAAAAGAGCGTGCACAAGGAGAGAAACAGATGGTGTACTGAGTAGTGAACTTGGACGAAAAGTTACGAACAAAAGTCTATTACGAAACTAGGAGTGGGTTAAGATAGTTGTTTCTTCTCACTCAAAATAAAGAAGTGAAACAAACAAAAAGATGGCGAGCTATAGTAACTGTGAGTACATGGTACTTTCAGTTGTTTTATCTCATCTTCTTCCAAATGTTGATATTCTTCATTTTTTTCTAGTATTTTATAGTCCTCTTATTCTTCAACTTTTGTCCTTATGCCCTTGAATTGGCCTTTTGGACTACTTGTTACCTTGATGGTGTTCATCCATTTGCCCTTGAGTCAGCTTTACAGATTACTTTAACCTTTCATTTGCTTGTCCATGAATTGACTTTGCATCATCTTCAATTGTTTTCCAGACTAGTCTTATGTTAGATTTGATGCATTTCCCATATATTTTCACACTTGATATTTTCATGTTGATATTTCTATTTGTTGCATTAAAGATTGTTATTTTTTTTTCCATTTTTAATAGCACAAATGCTTGATGGCATTAATGTTCTCTTTGTGTTAATACCCTTCTGTTTGTATAAGATGATATCTGCTGTTCTGTCATTATTGTATGCATTCTCCACTGGTATGGTTGTAATTTTATATCCTCTCCAGTTCAAATGTGATTGTTGTTTGTTTTCCTCCTGTACTTTTATTGTTTTGTTCACATAGTATATCACACACTTGTTTTTGTCAGGAATTCATCACTTCATATGGTAGCAGGTTATTGTGTGTGTCCACCACTACTAACAATTATTTGAACATTGTGTTAGCTATCCTCATTTACACTGATTTTATCTGTAGCATAATCCAAAGCATAATGCTGCTAATAAAGAAAGAAGATCAGATGATTAGTCAAAACTAAGATTGAATTATAATTGTTAATTAGAAAAACAATTAAAGTTTAATTATCAGATTATCTTTGTAAATGCAACCTAGTAATAACATAGCAAATTAGTACTTGTTGTCAAATTTTTTCTCCATTTAGCTGGCCATAGATTTGATTGTTTACATGTATCTAATAATTAACATTGGCAAAAAAGGGCTGGATAGCCTACTGTAGGTTATACATATTTTATCTTATAGACTTAGGTGACCCATAATAGACTGATAAATAGACTGAGCATGTATTATTGTTATTTATATGTAAGGTAGGAAGCTGCAAGTTATTATGTAACTTATTTTAATTAATTTATCAAAAGCCAATAGTTTTCAGTAGTTTCTGAAAAAAAATTATTAAGCAGGTAGTGACATTGCAAGGTTGCAAAGTGATATAGATACGCATTACAAATTGAGTTTAAGTCAGTTACAACTAGTACTGAGAACTACACTGATTTAGGATAGGGAAGACATAAGAACTTTTTTGAGCTGAGGTTGGGAGCTACTTAATTCAGCAATGGAAACATGAGTGATGTGATGCAGAGATCAGAGTTCGCCAGAGGCCACATATGCACCAATCACAGAGAAGAGCTATGATGGTGAAGTACCTAAACAGTATTTAGTTATTTCAGTTAAGTGAAGATTAACAGAAATGTATGCAACAAATAGCTAATATGCATACATCCCTACCTGCGTAGAATAATTTAAAGAATCTTTCAAGCAGTATCAATGCTTGGTAGAGGATGCTACAATTCCTTTGGTAGCAATGTACTCTCATGATGCATTAAATAGTCTCTTATTAGATTTTTCCATGTTCTTGCATTTAAGTCCCAATTTTGTTGCACATTCATCTGTGATTATCAAGGTTGCTGCCCTTGTATTGATTGTTGCCTTCATCATCATTCCATTGATCACAACTGTAATCATATTTATGTTGTCCAGATTTGTCAGTATAATGATGGATGTTTGGTTTTCTTAAGTCAGCACTTTTCCTATTTTTCTGATTTTTGTTCTGTTTGTTCAACTTTGTCCAATTCTCTGTCCAAATCTATTAAGTTTTGTCAATGTAATATGCATCTTTGTCTCCTATTATATTTATTTGCTTTTTGCAGTCTGGTTTCTTGTAACCTTTTTGTCCACAATTATAGCATTTCAAGTCGTTTTATTTATTTTTCTAGTCTTTTAATCCTTCATCCTCAGTTTAATTATTTTTCCTGATTTCTTCTCTTTGAAACTTATATATGTTGTCTGCATTTTGAAGTTGTTGCTCCATGTTGGAATCTCTCCATTCCATACTGCTTCTCATATATGCATGTATTGTTTTCAATTGTGGCTTGCATATTGACTGCTTTTCTTATCCTTTTCAAGTTTGTCATCAACATCACATTTTATTTCAAACTGAGTTCTTATGTTCTCAGGCATGCCTTTACAAATATGGGAGAACAAATTGTATTTCAAATATTTGTTTTCCTGTGAACTCAATGTTAACAGTCTTTCCACTTGTTGAATGTAGTTCCTTATATCATCATTATTTATCATTTTTGTTGCATTGAGGATGATGCAGTATTGGTTTTTGAAACCTTCATTTTAACTGTACTCCATAAAGTCTCCTATCAGTAATTTGTAGTCTCTCTTTTTGAGCATCTAATAGTTAGTAATGCTGGTATGCAGTTCCTATTAGGTATAATGGCAGTCTCACTGCTGCTGCCTCTTTGTTAACCTTTCTTTCCATCATTGTAATTTCAAACATCTGAAGCCATTCCACAAATGTGGGGTTGTAGCCATCTACCTTTCCATTAAATTTCAGAAGTGTTGCTTTACAGGGAGTTGTCTCATTGTTTCTATTGCATTGTAATATTGATTTTTCCAACTTTGGTTTCATTTTTTTCTTTATTTCCTGTTTGTTTTTGAATTGTTTCACCACCACTCTTGTCATATCATCTATTATTTGTTGTTTTTCTTTCTCATTTTTGTCTTTGCAATATTCATATTTTCTCTCATGCTTGTCTCTCCTTTCAGATATTGTCTACAATTCTTTTTCCTTTTCTTGTAAAAATTCCATTTTTGGATTTGTATTTCTCCCTGTTTTTCCTCTTCTGTCAACTTGATTAGCCTAAGCTTATCCTTTAACTGTTTAAGTTCCTGTGCTTGGATGTTGTTATCTTCTATTAGCTGTCTGTTTTCTCTTTCTAGGTGCTGATACATCTTTTCCCATTTTTAATTGTGCTTAATGAACCATTTGTTCAACTCCACTAAATGTTGAGTTAGTCTCCTTATCTCCTGTTGGAATAGTTCACTCTGTCTATCCAACCTTGAGTTCATCTCTGTTTTAATTTCCTTTATGAGGTTGTCTCTCTCTTCTTCCATTTGTTCAAATCTTCTCATCAACTGCTGTATTTTGATTTTAACATCATTTCTGTCTTGTCACTCTTTTTAGGTCTTCATAAATTTCCTGTGGACTTGTTTCTGGGGACATGTGAATTGTTTGCAATTCCATCATGGAGGACTGATCAGTTCCATTAGTGTGTGGTGTCAATCTTGATGCAACTGGAGTTACTACTACTCTGGTTTGGGTTTTTTTTGCACTTCTTTTTTACTTCTATTCATCATTAATTATTATTTCATTGCAAATAGTGGTTTTTCTCTTATGGTTTGGATTTTTCCTTTTTGATGATATGCATCTCAGTTAGGTATGTTGACTAGTTGACCTTTCCTATCATTTGATTTTTTTGGGAAGTCTGATTGCTTATTGTACACATTAATTTTTCCCTTAAAAAAGTACTGATGATGAAGGTTCTTGTCTTCTGAATTTTGTTGATTCTCCATGATGTCATTAGGATCTTTCTAACCTGTCACATTTGCCATGGAGTATCTCCTACCAGGCCCAAAGTCCATTCATTCAAATCTATTTCTTTGGTTCTATGGTAACTCAGCAGGCAGGGATCTAACTGTTCTCTACTGCTTTGCACTTTATTAATATCTCTCTGATAACTTTAATTATGTGATATATTAACAATCACTATTTAGATGAAGTAGCTCTGCAGTACTTCTGATGGTTGGGCATCTGCCCAACACTGCTCTCCTTGTCAGCAGCATATCCAGCAATCCAAGTTCTTTGAAGTATCTCTGGCACTCATCTCAAAGAAGTTAATTATGTGTGCCCCAACCTATGACAGTGTTTACTAATGATCAGTCACAATTTGATGTAAACTCTCTTTGTAGTGTGTGTTGTTAAGTTTTCATTTCAATAAATAGACTGGCATAAGTTTCATGCACCCTAACTTGACACTATCTGCTTTGTTAATAACCTACATGTAAGTTAAATAACTAGTACAACAAATGGTCTCATTATTGGTCACTTTATAGAAAAAAATTTGCCCAATTATAGAAGTTTTTCCAGCTTGCACAATCATCTGAAATTGCATCTAATGACACCTAGGAAATCTTCATGTAAACTACAAGTTAATATTTGTATAAGTCGATGTAATAATTTGTACTGAATGCTAATTTGAAAGTTGATAAGCAAATGGATTCATTAAAAAATCATTCTTGTCATTTTCCTATTTACATTTGACATTTGTGAAAATAAAGCTATACCAGAAATATTTGTATTTAAAACTTTCATTTATTAAATTTATACTTTCAAATTAAGAGGATTAATTTTTATGTGAACAAAATGTTAAATACACAACTAAACAAATCAATGCTCTTTTTGAATTGTTAAGCTTTAAGTTTGAATGTGAAGCTGTCACCACTTTCAGTTAAGAAACCATATACAAAACTTTCCATTATTAGATTTTAGCCAAAAACTGTCCTAATATCTAAAAAAAAGGTGTTGAAAATCTTAAGCATAAAATTGACACAAAACTATGTTCCTGTTAAAGCATTATTTATAATGAAACTAATTAAGCACCACTAAAGTAAATTTGTTGAGTAGAGCAAAAGCACTGCAATAACAATGGAGTTCTTCCTGTGTTTCCACCTTTCTTGAACCAGGTACCTTCCTGAATCAACAGCTGTTAGAGAAGCAGGGGCTGAAATAATTATGTTAAAATAGATCAATTTCATGTAGGATCAGTGATGCTTGTCCAGAACTGACATTAGCCCTCTTATTGATCCTTCCACAAGCAGACAATAACAGCTTGTACCAGTTCATCATGGAGACAGCAAGAGTCTGAAAGAGAGTAGAAGCCATTGTACTATAAAAAAACTCAATAATAAATTCCTATAATGTGAAATAAATCCTATTAAATTTCTTTATGAAATTTAGTAATTCAATATATTCTGAAATAAAATTCAGCAACCTAGTATAAAGCACTGCTTAAGACATTAGGCATGATATTCTAATTTACATTGTGATTGTATTATAACAATATTTTTACCTGGTGGGAAAATCTTGTAAAAGGACATGTTTAGGCTTTTTAATGTCAAGAATCAAAAACCAACAAAATTCACAATTATAGAATTTTTGCTTCATTTAAGTATAATTACTAAGCATTTCATGTACTTTCACTATATAATAATAATGTTTTGATGTTAAAGAGTGCATCCTATGTTTCAAGTAATGGGAATGTTGCTAGTAATGACTTGATCATTTCTATTGATTAGTAATTCACTCAGTATTAAACAAACATAGTTAAATATTTGGCATGAGAAAACATTATCAAATAAATGCCTACAAAAGCTTTTTTACATCAAATTATACCTGATGCTAGTAAAAAACCAAAACCATGCCATTAACTATGATTACAAGTATTTATGATTTACCAAGCATAGAAACATATTTGAGCCTTGCAACAGGAAAATTGAATTGATTTGCAGTTATTACATACAATTATTATTAAATGGCTCAATATAATAAATGTCTCTCTAAGGTAATGGGGATCTGAAATATAGCATCAAATAACTAATGCCAAACAAGAGCAAATTATGTCACACTTGTTTAATTGAAGTAGTGGTTTTAATTAAATTCAAATTTCATAATATCAGATATAGATGAAATAATATTGCAAGAAATAATACAGAGCAAATGCCAAAAATCCTCAAGCATATTTAATGCATAATCACCAACTATATGCTTAGAATGATGAAAATCAATTGATTATTCAACTAAATCTACAAAATCAAAAATATTCTATGAAAATTTCAAAATTTTTAAAACTTTAATATTTTCACCTTATCAAGCTCTTTGATAAAACTTGTGCTCAAAACTAAGCCCAGTAGCTCAAAATCTTGATAATGAATTTTCTCTGCTTATAGATTATGACGTTGCAATCATGAAAAAAAGGAATTTGTCCCAGAGATATTATTACTATACCGCTTACTACATGCATTGTAAGCTTCCAGCAAAAAATGCATCCTTTGTAAAGGACCTGTTGATTATTAGACTATTTGTTGATTATGAAGAAAAGTTGCTTCTTGAGTTGAGTGTTGCGAAATATTGTAAAATCGATTTATTTGATCGGAAAAACATTCGCCATTAGGTTTGCATAAATCTTGTATTTTAGTTACTTAATATAGTGTAAGATCCTATGTTTCCACCCTGATTAGTGGAGTAACTGTCTAATTTAATATTTCAAGAAGTAAATGTATAAGCTAGGCCTATTTTCTAACCATTTTTAGCAGAAGGTATTTTGTGTAAGTTCTGAGTGATGTTTTCAATGTTAGTTGAACTTAATTGGTGAATTGTAGAGAAATATTGTAATAGCATCAACGTATTAGGTCATGCTTGCATCTAGAAATTTTGATGGCAAGGTTCAAAACTATATATATAAGGTACGTGTAACACGGACAAATAAACACTAATATATGGGGAAATGATGGCAAAGGTAATACAATATATAAAAAAGGTGAAGTATAATAATATAGACTGTTTGTATTTGCATCAAATTGCTTGTGTCTGAACTTAATCAGTCGTATTACCCAATTTCTCATCCTTAGATATATTATTATTTATGCTTACAAATAGATTGATGGAACAATTGGCAAAATCCAGCTGGCAATTATTTCATTGTCGGAAACACATTCCACTTTTAATTTAAGCTTGCTTTCACCAATGCTAACTACGTGCAGAGATTTGAATTTGAGTTGAGGAAGTTCAATCATTTTGATATATTTTATAATTTTCCTAGAATGTTTTTTGACTACGTATAAATTATTTTGAATATCATTGTTCCCACTAATTTTAGTTTATACGATTCAAATATGTAAAAATTATTAAATGTAGATTGATTTGCATTTATTCTGAACAAACATATGTACTATGATTTGTCTAATATTTTACATAAGAAAACCAATTATACACTCGAATTTTACTTTTACATAGTTCTCTTTATCTAAATGGTTATATTTAATATTCAAATATAATTTGATATGAAGGTTTCATATTTTAGAATCACTGGGGTGATTCTAGCGAACAAGAGAATACGGTTAAACTTTTTCTCTATTTACAGATGCTTGGGTGTCTTATATACAATGCGTATTTACAATACGTACAAACATGAAAACAACTCACTAGTCAACACGTAAAGCGCGTGACCCGGCCAATAAAAAACAACAACTACCGACTGATGTTACAATATGTACCTACTGACCTAATGTACATTTTCAATTAGCAATTTATTAAATAATAATTGAGAATACTATTTTTATTTATCAAGAAAACTAACAAATGCCATCGAATTCAAGTATTTGTGGGTGGGTCTGTAGCATATAGCACAGAGATTCATCATTTGTGCGTTTAAAATAGGCAGACGTCGTTTTTGCAATTATGAGATTGTATACAAACCTTAACTTAACGGTAGTGTGCACTGCCATTAACGTAAACCTTTACTTAACGAGAACGTACTGTCTAATTTTAACCTTAACTTAAAAAATACCGCCGCACACTGCCGTTAAGACTTAAGTTAAGGTTACCTTAACGGCTTAGATTGCTGTTTTTTTTAAATTCTGTAAGGAGTATTTTGAAATCCCAGAAATCCTCACATTTCATTATGTGCTTGTAGTTGTTCATGAAATATAGTTTCTGAAAGCTCTAGGCGGCCAAGGATACTTTAGTGTAATTAAGCGGAATTGTTAAGTATATTATTTCGTTTCTTCTATTGTGTCGGCATTGTAAAACCGTAATGATCCTACTCACTATTATTCTTTTAAAAATACACGGTAAATGGCCCTCACATCTCAAAATCATGTTTACACTTCATTGTCTTGTAAGTTTGTCTACGGAAGCTCAGATATTTGAATTATCAAATTTTAGTATTGGCCATTTTTGTAGCATGATATATATATATATATATATATATATATATANCGATTAAAAATGGTTACATTTTTCACATTTATACACAATGGAAGAAACCAACATTTTGTTTATAGGATCTTTGTTTCTAAAAAATTCTGATGTTTTCTTTGATGTTAGCATTGGTATAATCTTGGTTACTTTAAGTTTCTTGTTTATATTCTTTATTCTTAATTTTAGAAATTCCTTTTTTTCTTCAATTTATGGTAGTTTCCAGTAAATTGGTGTTTGATCATCTGTTGTTACTTGGTTACGTACCATATTGTTGGAAGTTAATGCTTTATCAACGAATTTGTTTATTAGTTTGTGTGGATAGCCATTTTTCTCTATGATAGTGTAGATCTTTGATATTGAATCACCTAAATTATTATTATAGTTAGATGAAATTTTAATAATTCTATTCAATAAGCATTGAATGGTATTAGTCTTATATTTGATGTTGATGCATATATATTTAATGCTAGAAAGAACAATTTTAATATAATAAATGAAAACACCCAATACGAAGATTGCTGAAGCTTTAATAATTAAGAACCATAACAAAGATCAATTATTGAACAAGCAACAAAGTAATATGAGCATATTACATTTATTTTAAGTGCATGAAAATTTAATTACTATGGGTTTTATACTGAGCGCCCGTGACCACCGATTTTCCCGCATGCAGTTCGGCCGGTCAACGTTAAAAAAATCACAAATTGGGGCTCAAGGGAAGCAATTCTCAAGAAATATATAAAAAATGAAAAATATTTTTGAAAAAATTGGATTTATTCAACTGTTATGAATATGTTTTGGAACTAATTCTTACATTTTCTAGTTCAATATCTGTATTTATTTTCATGTCAATATTGGCAGTTCTTCACATTGAAAATGATGTACATTTCCGGCCATGCCAAAAATTCCGATTTCAGCCGGAATATGTCCGATTTTGGCCAGCTATTTTATCATAGTCAGTAAACTACGTGCTTAAGCCATTTCTTATATCAAAATTTGGAAAAAACATTCGTAGGGTCCACTCTTGTTTCAAAATAATACATAGCGCCCCCTATATATTTGACAACCTTTACCAAAGCGCCCGTATATATTTGGTGATTTATACTTAGAGCTCGTATATATNATATATATATATTTCCAAACGGTTTCGATTTATAAATCATCGTCAATGTACAAATGCGTGATATTTAATTTGTTCAGTAAATTCATCGTACTTTGGTGACTATTTAATAGCATGTTCTTGGTTGCATTTTTTATGAATAGGGCTTCAGCTAATTTGTCGTTTTTTGTTCTTAGTAATATTTCAAAATTTGCTTTGTTTCCTTGGTGTTCATGCAAATGAACAAAATGTCGCTTGGTTTCTCCGATTAAAAATGGTTACATTTTTCACATTTATACACAATGGAAGAAACCAACATTTTGTTTATAGGATCTTTGTTTCTAAAAAATTCTGATGTTTTCTTTGATGTTAGCATTGGTATAATCTTGGTTACTTTAAGTTTCTTGTTTATATTCTTTATTCTTAATTTTAGAAATTCCTTTTTTTCTTCAATTTATGGTAGTTTCCAGTAAATTGGTGTTTGATCATCTGTTGTTACTTGGTTACGTACCATATTGTTGGAAGTTAATGCTTTATCAACGAATTTGTTTATTAGTTTGTGTGGATAGCCATTTTTCTCTATGATAGTGTAGATCTTTGATATTGAATCACCTAAATTATTATTATAGTTAGATGAAATTTTAATAATTCTATTCAATAAGCATTGAATGGTATTAGTCTTATATTTGATGTTGATGCATATATATTTAATGCTAGAAAGAACAATTTTAATATAATAAATGAAAACACCCAATACGAAGATTGCTGAAGCTTTAATAATTAAGAACCATAACAAAGATCAATTATTGAACAAGCAACAAAGTAATATGAGCATATTACATTTATTTTAAGTGCATGAAAATTTAATTACTATGGGTTTTATACTGAGCGCCCGTGACCACCGATTTTCCCGCATGCAGTTCGGCCGGTCAACGTTAAAAAAATCACAAATTGGGGCTCAAGGGAAGCAATTCTCAAGAAATATATAAAAAATGAAAAATATTTTTGAAAAAATTGGATTTATTCAACTGTTATGAATATGTTTTGGAACTAATTCTTACATTTTCTAGTTCAATATCTGTATTTATTTTCATGTCAATATTGGCAGTTCTTCACATTGAAAATGATGTACATTTCCNAATTAATGAAATATTGTTAAATTTTGTATGTATTTATTGCTGAAATTTGTTGCAAAAATTCTTAAAACAGCTAAATTGTGAAGCTGTATTTGGGTCAGGGAGAATCAAGCCAATAAATGAAATGATGAATTTTGAACAGGCCGTTCTATTCTAAGCAGCAGTGCCAAGGTGCAATGCATGGAGTGATTTCCAGATGATACTGGAATCTTTCAGCATGAGCTCGCACCATTGTCAATTCTTAGATGTTGAGGCAAAGCTTAATGAAGTCAATATTTCTGTACAGCAAAGGCCTTTAAACAGTCCAGATACATTTCCCATCGAAAATTTGTTTGCTATTGTCAAACAAGAACTGAATATACGCGATTGAACCACAAAAAATAAACTTATGATTGCTGTGCCTTACATTTGGCTTAGGTCAGAATTCAATGCCAAAGCGTGTTCAGGACATTATTAAAGCACATGGTGGTCATATCAATTACTAGTTTGTATTTATATAGCTGAAGTAATATGAAAATAATAAAACTAGTATTTTATTTACAATATTCCATTAATTTTTCCACTACTGTATATATATATATATAT
>CABFPE010000744.1:242957-262116 GCA_900660155.1 Hofstenia miamia
TATATATATATATATATATCCATATTCGTACAAAAAGCTCCCCATAAAGGGACCGGAGCCCATTTTCCCATAGTACAGAGAGGGACTTGAGGTTTTTTGCCGAAAATTAAACTTTTTGCGATTACTCGCTAAAAAACTCATCGATCCTTAAAATATTTTGCATGACGGTAGCGACTACTGAAAGACTATGTCCTACAAAAAATCAGGAATTTATGTGGAAAATCAGCTTACATGGTGTTGTGGAAAGAATACATAGAGGGACGTATTAGTATATGTATATATTCGGATGTGTACATTATTGAGAGTTAGTCTGCTGACAGGTTTCTTGACTACAGCAAGCGTCCTAAGAATTCTGCATCCTTTGTCTCGTTTTACAACAGATAAGCCGGCCCTCTCAAAAAACTTCAGACCTTTTCAGTAAAGCAGTTATTTTAAAGGAAAAATTAAAACCAATAATGTTATGTTTGCAGAATAACATCAGACAGGTGGTTTTATTTTTGTTTGCAAAATTGTGAAAACTATAGGTTATGCAATGGTGAAACAGGCTTAATCAAGCATAGTCCACCACTGTATGTTCAAAATAAAACATGGGTTTGATTTGGTGTAACTCTTATTTAAACTTCAGACATACTGTATTTTACAGTAGGGCGCAAATTATTAGTCATCTCCTCCAAATTTTGTGTTCTTAGTGTTTATATACTATAAAGCAGCATGGCGAGCTTCCGCACCAGTCGATGTCGTTGGAAAAGGGTAACTTCTGTGACTGCAGACTGATTTATTTGCTGACAAGCAGTGAAAATCCGTTGCATTCATCACATCGTTTTGCAGCCAGTTTGAAGAAATCTCTTGGTGTCAATAATATATATATATATATTATGTAGATATATGTATGTATGTATATATGTATGTATGTATTGTTACATTGACTCATTATCCATTCGATTTTCGATCTACATTCATTTATTAGACATTTATTGGGTGTTACGTCATTTGTTTTTGGGTGTTTTCTATGTTTTCGATTATTAAGCATTGGCCATTTTTGCAAAATAGATTTCGAAAATTGCTAAAGCTGCGCTCAACGTCAACTGATGGTATAGGAGCAAATTGAAAATTGGAAATTTGAGTTTGTAGATGTATCGTTAATTCCACTGGCTCCCCATTGAGCGCCTTGAACCCTTTTTCCTTAGGAGTCAAGTTACACCTGGAATTGCTATCGAAGAGCTGAAATGTTCAATAACTTTCTTACAATCGCAATGCTCGAGCCAACCGCATACCCTTTATCTCCACTTGAGTAATGCTAGTTGATATAATAGCAAAGTTGGCTTTAATGAAAGCTAAATCTGTCTTCACCAGGGGCAAATCAAGGTTTCTTCTACGCGTTTAATACTCCTGACATTATCAACCAGGGAAAAAACAAATTCGGCATAAGCATTAAAATTTTCCGCATAGCAAATAGCTTCCGGGGTTATAGGCAATCCCGTTTGGTTCTTAAATGCTTTTCTGCGATTAGGTGTTTTAACAAAAATCTTCCCTTCTCGAATTAATAAATCCACTTTTTTGGCAATGTTATGAACTTTTCTCGTCACGCGATGCAGCCTGTGTGCTGAGCATGTGACAGAGATAGGTCTTGGCATTAGTGTTGATAAACTTTGCATGCATTTCATCATATAAGGAACAGCATCAGATATTCCCAACAAAACATTGTTATATTGTACCCTAGCAGGCCAAAGAATTTGCAAGCTTTCAAGTATAATGAGCAACGGTAGTGTGATTCACTGATTCAAGTTCTTTAACAGAAAATTCTTCTCACAATGGAGTTACTAACAGATTAACAATATATCGATTTTGGGTACCAGTTGTTTCATCTACGATGAAATAGATGCAGTCTGTTCCGATTTTATTTCTTATTGATTGTAGTTTTTTCGTATCATGTGCGAGCATGTAATTTTTTCGGATGATTGATTCATCAGGTGCAGGGAAATGAGTAATAAACTGAGAGAATTTAAGACTTTGAAGTTTCCAGAAAGGGAATGTTAGCAGAAATTATTGTCGAAGCTGGGTCATTGTAAAAGTCTGAGGTTTTGTTTACTGCTGCAATTGCTTATTGCAAATTTCGCTGTCAAGATGCACCATGTTACCGTAATCTTTTGTGAGTACTGGAATCCAAATGTTGTTATATATGACTTCTCTAAGTACACTCAAGGTTTGATGTACAAATTTTGCAATACAATGCATACGTAGAAACATAAATAAGTGCATTCCATGTTCGATATTTCGTAATGTAATAGTCAAGTTAAACTAACAAAAGATGCAAAGTAAATCAAATCATACATTATTCTCATCGGTTTAGGTGGCTAAAGGGCGGTTTAGGTTTGTTGGGTGGAATGCAGGCCTTATTTTTAAATAATGGTAGTTGATAACTAATTCCCGAGGGACGAGGAGGGAATTGAAGATTCCTACTTTCCGCGCATCATTCCCTTCTGTTGAGGGTGGATTATTAATCCTCGTCTGCTTCCTTTGACTGAAAGAATAGTTCGCAGATCTCGATGGAAATATGCGTTTAGTCCAACTTGTTAATGAGCCGACATTTTTAAGATCGGCCTGATATTTTTTTGAAAATATTGGCCTTTCAGAATTTTTTACATAGCTGTTCCTCTTAATTAATAAACATTTTAAACTTAGACTATGAGTAAGGTATATTGAATGAAAAAATATGAAAAATCTGCATAATCAGATTAACAAGCAGAACTAATTGTATAAATTTGCTTGGCTTAAAAATGCTCGTTTTATATCTAGTGCTCAAGCTCGCCAAGGCTTGTCAGAAGCTCTGCTCGTTGACAAGTCTGGGTTAAGTAATATGTGAAATTCATAATGTGCAATACTTAATGTTAATGCGACTTAAAAATTTTCCCTTCTACTTATTGTTAATTTAATAAACAAGAAACATTTTTCTATTTTTATATTAGGATATATATATATATATATATGGAAATTCTCTGTATATCATCATTGAAAAACTAACTATCCAGTGTAGTTATTCGCCTAATATTGATAAATCTTTAATGCAATATCTTGTAAAAAAAACCTGAAATTGTATTGATAGATTTTGGTTTCACTTCATTTTTTTCAAAATGCATATTTATCTTTAATTAATTCTATTTGCAATATTATGGCATTTTAATTGTTTAATAATTCGTAATTTTAAATTACTATTCAAATTTATTCCTGTGCATAATTAATTTGCCATGTTTAGGGGTTAATTCAACGCTTTTTCTAACTTTTTAATTTTGAGAACATGGATCCAGAAAGGAATATACCAAGTGATTTTATTTGTTCTATCTCAACAGAAATAATGCAAGATCCTGTGATTGATAATGAAGGTATGAGTTATGAGCGGTCATGTATTATGCAATGGCTTGCAAATCATTCAACATCACCTTTAACAAACATGCCGCTGAGAGCCGAAGATTTGAGGCCCAACATTGCCTTAAGGAATGCTATTGAAGAATTTCTCCACGGATCGAATACTGTGGACGTGACTCAGGCCTGTGTTCAATCCGTTCCAGTAAAACATGTCGACGAATTGAAGAAAAATGTATTCAACTTGGATGTTAATCTTGTAGCTGGTAAAGATCATGCCTTGTTGTCATTGCTTCCTCCTGAAGGATTCGGAAAAGTACCTGTTCATATTTGTTGTGTAGTTGATGTTTCCGGATCAATGGGTACCGAAGCCAAAATTTCTAATGATAAAGGCTCTAAAGAAAGTCATGGTTTCTCAGTTTTGGATGTTGTAAAACATGCTTTGAAGACTATTATTGCTTGTTTATCGCCTGCAGACGGGTTTTCTCTAATTACGTTTAGTGGCGAGGCAACGACCATTTGTTCTTTGCAATCTATGACTTCTTCATTTAAAGATATTGCAAGAAATAAAGTTAATACTTTGCAACCTACTAATCAAACTAATTTATGGGCAGGATTAGTTATGGGAATGGATCTATTAAAAAACAATGCTTCTTCTGCTCAAATGAATTCATTATTTTTACTTACTGATGGACGACCTAACATATCTCCTGGTGTTGGAGAAGTCGCCGCCTTAAAACGATATAAAAGCAAATGTCCTGATAACAGACTTCCTGCTAGTATTAATTTTTTTGGCTTTGGATATGAAATGGATGGTGAATTACTTAGTAATCTTGCTCTTTGCGGAGGAGGCCTGTATTCTTTCATACCTGATACTTCTTTTGTTGGAACTGCATTTGTGAATGCTTTAAGCAATGTTTTTACTACAGCTGCGCGTGATATCACTGTCATAGTTAATGTTGATTCCAAAACACAAATTCTAACTGATAAGGGTTGTTATGAGAACTATACTCATTCTATTTCTGAGGATACACTTGAACTTAAATTGGGATCACTCTTTTATGGGCAGGACATGCACATTGTGCTTCCCGTTTCATTACATTCAAAGAGTTCATTTAAGATTAACTTAACTGGCTATAATGCATTGACTAATGAAACTAGTTATTTGGATCTCAGTTATCTTGTAGGAGAGGATATTGATTCTTCTGATAAGGAAGTTATTGATGTCAATGTTTTAAGATTGGAGTTTGTAACGTGCATTAATCGAATTATGTCGGAGATCCCTGCAAGTAATTTTAGTGGATTTAATATTAAAAAAGATGACTTGAAATCATGGGCTAAACTTGTCAATGACTGCGAAAGTCAAATTCAAAAATCAAAATTTTCCAAGAATGAATATATTAAAGATCTTTTAAAGGATTTACGTGGGCAAGTTCGTGAGGCTATATCTAAAGAGCAATATTTTGAAAAATGGGGTCGACATTATTTACCTTCTTTAATGATGGCCCATTTATTTGAAATATGTAATAATTTTAAAGATCCGGGAGTTCAGCACTTCGGTGGAAATCTTTTTCGAAATATTCGTGAAGAACTTGATGAAATATTTATAAAAATACCGGCTCCCAAACCTTCAATCGTTCAAAATGCCCCAGTTAGGCCACTTTCGACAATGCATAGGTATCACAGATCATCTGCTCCTTGTTTTACAGGAGATTGCTTTGTTGAAACGCCCAAAGGACTCCTTCCAATTTATTCTTTGCTTAAAGGTACACAAATTTTAACAAGTGATGGCAGTTTTTCTTCTGTATTGTGTGTATTGAAAACTGATACCTCTGACCTGGAATCAATTCCTTTAATAAGATTTCGTTCAGGTCTCACTATTACTCCTTGGCATCCCATCATAGCTAATGGAATTTGGTCATTTCCATATGATTGTAGGGATGGTTTGTTAATGAATAAAAATATGGATGTAGTTTATAGCATTTTACTTTCAAATCGTAAACCAATTGTGGTGAATGGAGTCTCGTGTGCTTCCTTGGCCCACAATGAGAAAGGTGCTGTTATTGGGCACACATATTTTGGCACAGATAAAGTTGTGAATGATCTGAAGCTCTTTCCTGGATTTGCCTCGGGTATGATAACAATCAAATCTTCTGATGTTCTCCGGTGCAACAAAACAGGAAACGTTTTTAAAATTTTACCTTCAAAGGCTAATTTTGTAAAGGAATTTTAATATTTTTATAATTTAGAATTAATAGAGAATTTTATTGATTTATCCATTTATTTGTTAATTTGTCATTAAGAATTGAAAACCCCGTCTTATTTCAACTTTAATTTTATAGTTCGCACTTATTTAAGCAGAGTAAGTAAAGAGTGATTTAAGGTCTTTGAAATCCCATTATATCAATAATACAACCTTTCTGTTCTAAATGCTTTCATATGTGAATTAACCATAAATTGTAATATTTTTTCTTCACACATATATCATTATTCATTACATAGGATAATATACATTAAGAACACACCCTCGACTAATCTATTGTCCAACTTTTTTTCTCTATTGTCTTTTAAAAGGATAACATTCTGTATTGTAAAAACATTCACTGCTAAATTTTATGACAATATATTTGAAGTTAGTCATGTTTGGTAGGATAATATATAAATAACAGTAGCAATTAATAGTAATTTTATAAAAACACACTTTTAATGTGATAATTAGTTCTCGCCCTGCCCCACGATCAAATTCTTTAATTTCCTACAATGTTCTATTGTCTCTTGTCTTGCCATGCATACTTTCTTCTTTCAAGTGATATTTAGTATCACCAAAATTAATTTTGCATTGAAAAACGACACACTAAATGAAAAAATATAAAGTAGAAATATAAAATAAATTTATCTGGTGTTTTTTATTTTTGGATATTTTTCTTAGAAGGTATCACAATGCTAAAAAAACCTCGGCTAAAAATGCATAAAATCCTAGTAAAATGTTCAGGAATATTTCAGCATTTCCTTTATTATCATTTATTAATACCAAAACATTTGATAATTTTTAGTTTCTGGAGGCGCTGTTTCATATAATCGGGTTGTCAAAAAAGTGTGTTTTTTCAAAAAAAATGTCTAAAACGTTGAAAACATTGGGTTTTTTTGTTCTAAGCCAAAAACACTTCAACCTACGAAATTTTTGCTGAAAATACGTTGTTTACAACTTTGAACTATGATCAAATTTAATTTTCGGTAGAAAATCGGCTGTCAAACTACGAACGCACGTATCCCAAAAAAATTCCTTTTCAAATTGTCTATAAAATTCAATTCGAATTTGAAAATAATTAAAAAAACATTTTTAAAACACTAGTTTAAAGTGTTTTAAAATTCTAGGTTTTAGATATTTGATTCCCAAAAAAAAGAATAGTCAAAGGAAAAACCCTTATTGGGTTTAGGTTTATATATCTAAACGTAGACTTTCCATTAATTCATTTGCATTGAATTCATTAGAAATAAAAGATGACCGGGAATCTTATTTATTGTCATAATCAGGAAATATAATGCTAAATATACAAAGTTTCTAACATAGAATAGTCCACATTCATTTTTACAATAATCTCTCATCTCAAAATAGCAAATGGGAATCTAAATAAACAAGTAGAAATGACAGAGCTGCCGTTTATGATAAAATTAGCCATCAGTTCAAATCAATTGTATTTTTTAAAGCAATTGATATCATCACAATTCAAAAAGTAAAATATCAATGTATTTTTGTAAATGAAGTCGTTCATGTGTGGGCTTGCAATTATAACTTTATAAAGATTAATAGCAAAACTGAAAATTTTCTAAACAATGATGTATGAAATCACTTGACAGCCAAATGTATTACCACTTTTATATTTTTCCAATATTCAGTTCACTGTAGCACTGTAATTTTAATACATTCCTTACCTTAATAGCACTAAGCTGCAATAGACAATTAGCCGCTGATGATCGCTTTGAACTATTTATTATCTAACAGGACTACACTCACAGTGCTTGCATGTTAAAATCTGTTGAACTCAAAACCAATCTGTATTCTAGGTATTATGTGACTCAATTTTGTTCAAATATAATAGTTTCTATTTAACTTAAATCTCATTTTTAGAGATCTTTTGTTGATCACTATGACAACGATACTGCTTTCGATTTTTCCTTTGCTGTTGTTTTTGTTGCTGGTCAACTATTATACTTTTATATTTTTGATTTCTTTTTGTAAATAAGTGTTTATTTTTTCATATTTTTTTTCTATTTTTTTGTACTTGTTGACAATAGTCCATTTATTATTTTTGTTATAATTTGCTTAATTGGCAACTATAAACTACCAATAGATGCTACAACTTATGAACAGAATGGTTTTAATTTATTTATTTTGCATTATTTAAGTAACATGAAAGTTTGCGGAATATTCCTTTGTAGTGTTGTCAGATTGGAACACGTATTTTCCATAACTTGGTGTTTGGAAGCAATTGAAGTTCTGGGAACATCTAGCAGAGAATTGAATATATCTTCGGCTTTTGATAAGAAGGAATCCGCCCCAAAACTATTGCTTACTTCAAATAGCTTTATGTATTTACACTGACAAATATTTAAATTTAGCTTTCGGTAAAAAATATCAGATAGAAACTTTTTCTTCCCTGATATGATTGCCATAAAATACAGAATAATAGATATTGTCTCGATTATTCTATTAGAAATTGTCTCAATCTTCTTGCACTTTAATGTGTATTTGCCAGTAGTGAGAAGAGATCTCTACCTGAGAATCCCATATTTCTCTGACTGATTGTAATCAATGAAGAACTGATGAGGTACATTGTTGTTTATATAATTGTAACTCTTAAAACTGCAAACTTGTGAATTTTAGTGTTTAAAGATTCAGTCAAATCTAAATTTTAATACATAGTATAGAATAGAATAATAAAAACAGACTAAATGAGATATATTTCGCTCAACTTGAGCATCGTCAATTTACAAAATTTTCCCTCTAAATATTCATTATTTAATTAAAAGATATTATATATAATTAGACATTGATTAGAGGTAATTTGTTCTGATATATTATGCAAGTTACCAGAAGCAAAATAAACATTTTCTGTTCATATGAAATAAGATCCGAGTAAGCTTATGGTTTCATACGACACCAAAAGTTTATTCACCAATGTTCCCCTAGAAAAAGCCCAACCATAGCTAACATCTATACATCGATTTAGACTTTATATAGAAACATGCATCAAATAGCATCAGATTGCATTTTTATGAAAGATATATGGACGGTGTATTTGCTATAGTAAATAATGAAGATGCAGAATGGATACTAAGATAAGATAAGATAAGAGATTCTATATTCAGATAAATGTTTACGATTCAATAACTGATAATTTATCTGAATAGCGTCATAAATTACAAAAAAGTAACCAATCTACAAATCAACATACATTACAAAAAGTAACAATTCTTACAGGCTATGGATGAATTACTTTATATTGCTATTTTAATGACGAGTTATCGTCATACTAAAACTAAATACAATAGGTGCTAACATAAAATATAGAAAGCCTACTGATACAGGTTTAGTTTTAAATTTCAATTCACCTGTAGCATGCAAAATAGCACTATTTTAAGGCGCAATAAATCAAATTTTTGATGTCTCAAGTTCTTATGAAATCATAAACCAAGAAATAATCAAACTAAATTCGAATCTGAAGATAAACGAATATCCAAGTAATTTTATTAACAAATTTATTTAAGAAACAATGGATGGAATATTGAACAACAAAATAGGAAAATATTAGAATAATTTTGAACACATTTTTTAAATTGAATATAGAGGGAAGCCCACAACAGATATGATTGATCAAATATGAAGAATAAATTATATAAAAGAAAATGTAAGATTTGTTTGTACAACGCGAAAGCTTATTCAAAATCTAAAATTAAAATCAATGACAAAGATATCCGATAAGTCCAATGTTATCAATAATATCAATTGCACCTGTGGAGAGGACTATATTAGACATGTAGCAGACAACTAATCAGAAGAATAAAAGAACACGAAGCTAAGTCAACAATATCAGAATATCTAAGAAAATGTGGATTAAATTATGACATCAAAATTTTAAGATCAACCATCTCCAAAAATTTAAAACTAATCGAAAGTATATACATCAATGCAACCAAGTCTTAACACCAAAGATGACTATATGTATCAGCAAAAATTACTTCTAATCAACGTTTAATTATATATAATATTTTTTAATTTAATAATGCACATTTAGAGGGAAAATTTTGTAAATTGACGATGCTCAGAATGAGCGAATTATATTTCTTTTAGTCTGTTTTTATTAAAATTATTAAAGATTTTTCATAACAATAAAATCTAAATTGTTGGTAAAAGTTACTCCAAGATAAGTAGCTTTAGAAGAATTAGACAGCCTTGTATTATTTACTATGATGCTATTCATATTGATTAATTCAGATTTGTTAGATGTTTGCAAAATAATGAATTGTTTTGTTAAAATAATGAGTTTGTTTGTTTGAAGCCAAAATTTAAGTTGAGCAAAATCTTCTATTAATAGTTTTGAACAGGTAATTTTGTTATCATGACCGAGATAAATACATGTATTATCCGCGTATTAGATGGACTTACAATGGAGAAGACAATCAGATAAATCATTAATGGATATGCTTAATAACAAAGGCCCTAAGATGAACCCTTGTGGAACTCCGCGTACGATGAGTTGGTATAGTGAATGGTAGGACCCTATTTTAAAGCTTCCCAGCAGTTTTACTCCATCAGTACTTAGTCGGTATTTATGAAGCTAACGAATTAGTATGTTTTAGTCCATGCAGTTAAATGCCTTTGATACATCAATGAACAAAATACCATCATTTGATAATTTGTTTGGGCATTCTCGCCATTCTTCAACACTGGAGATGAAAGCATCCATATAAGAAAAAATCTTTGTTCAAAGGTTACATTAAAAATATTTCATATACTGATAGCGTCAAAATGTACAAAACATTAAAAAGTAAAGTATTGCTTTTTTGAACTGTGGCGTTTTAATTTCTGTTAGTTTAATTAGATTAAAAAATTTAAAACCCCTCCATTTGTATTAAATTATTTCTTTTCTAGAACTATAGAAATATCGTTTGACACTTTTTTAAATATCCCACCTGTAATCAGTAGCTTTCTTTAGGTAGATCATTCCAAAGTTTTATGGAGATATTAATTAATGAATTGTCCATAATTCTCTTTTTACAAAGAATTGGTTTCGTATTTGCAGGGCGTTTGCTTGGGCCTGTCATTTTACTGAGATTATGAAAAATTATCCTATACAATGTTGTTGATACATTTGTTTGAATTAGGTATTGAGGATTTATGAAGTTTTTACTCAATGTTTTGTATTCAGGATTATTAATAACAGAATAATTGTTTGTTGCAAGCTTAATTGACCATTTCAACTGTGTATTAATATTTTTAGAAATTTGCATTCACATTAGTATAAGTACATTACTATAATAAAAATGACTTAAGACTAATAACATGTGTCAATTTAATTTTATTCTTGCAGGTAGCCTCTGAGATATATTACTGAATGCTTAAATTGGAATAGCCATTCGTTTGATGATGATATTAAATGGCTTTTGAAAAATAAATAATAAATGGTATGTAATTACCAAGTATTTGAAATTGTCCACTTGCAGTGATGGGTTTCTAACACGAAAATTTCATTTCTAACGTTAGAAATGTTAGAAATGTTAATAACATGTTAATAACCGGAAATGTTAGAAAAGATTTTACAATATCTGAATTAGATATTTTCTTTCAACATTTTATAACAAAAAGCAAGTTTTTGATGTTTTTCGGGATTCAGTCTATTTCTTTTGCTGTCACATATGAATCCCATCGTCGAGAAAAGACGTTCTAGACCAGATGAACTTGGCACAAGTGCAAATAGAACATCGCTCATCTTCAATAAAGAATAAGGGAGATTACCACAAATACTTTGCGCTCTCATAAAATTCTTTATCTTCGGCTGATTTGAGAGGCTGAAATTTTCAAATGCAGTTTTCAAACACACATTATCTCCTCCTATAAAATTGACAAAGTCAGACTTCGCATCAGGGAACTCGACTTCGACAAATGAAATAGCTTTTGTCCATTCAGAAGCAGTAAGATTGTTGCCCAGAAATTTTGGATGCAGAGCGTTTGCTGCAAACCATGAGGGATGTACAGATTGATTGTATCGTGTTTCGGCTTTCTCTAACCAATTTCGATATTCCGAACTACGAAACTCATTCATCAAGTTTTTCCAATTTTCAACACCTTCTGCGATGGTACACATGTCAGATTGCAATTTATCAAGCGATTCAGCTACAGGGTTCAAGCATTTTCTACACTCATCGATCGACTGGAACAATGATAGGTCATTGACAGTCTTTCGTATTTCTATATTATGTGCNAAGTTTTTCCAATTTTCAACACCTTCTGCGATGGACCACTTGATCTATTTGGGTGTCATTAAAATTTAATTTATGCTGAGAACAATTTTTTGAATTAGCGTTTGATTTTATTGGGGCAAGATACTGAGATACTTGAGTACAATTATCTTCAATTATTTTGATTGCATTTTCAATCGATTTATTTAAAGCAAAATAGCATTGTGTCATCAGCGTATTGAATAACATGATAATTATTGTAATTGCTTAAGTCATTAACATATGTGTTAAAACGCATGGGTCCTAAAATTGTTCCCTGTGAAACACCTTTTTTGAATCCAATTTGAATAAGTTTCATTGAGTCTAACTTGTTGTTTTCGAATACTTAAATAATTAGAGTAAAAAATTGTAATTGTTTAAATTTTGTTAGTAAAATATCTTGGTCGATAGAATCAAACGCTTCAGAAAGATCTAGACACATGTAATTACTGTATATGTATATTCATTATTAACACTTTTTCACCATTTTTCAGTAACATATAACAAAACATCAATAGTAGAAATACTTTTGCGAAAACCATATTGAGTGTTAGAGGAAAGATTATATTTATTTAGCTGTTCAAAAATTTTGTTGACTAATGCATATAATTTATACAGTTTTCGGGATCGCCTCTTTTTGATATAGGATTTATATTTGCCATTTTTTAAATGTTCAGGAAAATTGTTTCAAGCAAGCATTTATAATTTAAACAGAGGCTTTGAAACAAAACACATGTATCTTTTTAAAACCAAGTTGGTATCCACGAAGATCACCTGGACTTATTTTTATACTGCTAATAGATGTGATAATTGTAACATATCTGAAAAAGAAATCAGTTGAATTTTGTACCTTCGAAAGTTTAGATTTATAGGGCAAATTTTTTCTTTCATACTTTCCTAGACTTTAAAAAATTTCATTAAGAATATTGCGAATTTTTTAGGTCTTACCATTGAACTTTATAATTTCGATTTTATCGCTGCACAGTCGGTAGTTTTTTTCTATTTAGAAGTTTGATTATCAATTCCCATTTCCTTCTTTGAGAACTTAGATTTTTGTATTCCAATCTTGCAAAGCGATTGCATGCATTTGTTATTTCTATATTGCATAGATTACAAGTCTTTTTTTGTAAGCAGTATGATTCTTGTCCATTAAATAAATTTGCCAAATCCCCCTTTTTCCTAATAAGTTCAATGCATGTAGAACTTTTTCCAAGGTTTAGTTTTTGTGTATTAAATGAAATAGAATGCTGATTTTCAGATTTGAGAATGTTCTTCTCAGGACAGCAAATATCTAGGTAAAATTTCCAAATTTTTGTAAAGTTTTCAAACACTTGATTAGGTGTTCGAACATAATCCATTCGAAAATTGATTTGTTTGAAAACCGAAACAATTTTTCTTTGGACTCATGATTAGGGGCTAATACACGATGCAACGATGAAAATAGTTGGATTTACATAAATAAGAACGAACACGTCTGCTCGGAATGAAATTTGATTGCAAATGCGCTATGGAGGAAGCGTCCTTAACGTTCGAGTTTTTTCGGCTCGCAAGTACGTCACGTTCGGGTTTGTTCGAGAGCCGAAATTTGCTCGAGTTATGAGACGTAAAATTCTCGAACTTTTTGGTTGAAAACCGATTTGTTCGAGAACAGAAGCCTTCGATAACCAAGTTTTGACAGGCATTTGCTATCTGAAACAATTAAAAAGAATAATAAATGCATTCGCAAGAAGTATTGTAAATCCTCGAGTATGAGTATAAACGTTTGGGGTACGGCTTATGCTCGTAGAATAAAATATTATCTCTAACCTTCTCCCTAAGTTCGGGGTTAATGCATAATTTAGAATGCCCAAACGCTCAAAAAAATTATCCAAAAAAAGAAACTAGGAAATACACAACATTCAATTTTGCCCGTCTTGATGACATGTGTTACATTGTGTCGGCTGACTTGGTAATTGTGGTTAAATTATGTTTGTTAAATGAATGGATAACGTATTTGGGAAGGACAAAATTGGCGCGTCATGGCAGATGGGGACTTCACACCTGTAACTAAAAAAAAGACTTTAATGTTCGGGAGGGACTTTTACATGGTCACGGTTTGTGCACAAGGATTTACGGTAATTACTAGGGCTGCAAAGTTTCACTTTAGAAATTTACCTAAATCCCAATTTTTTACACATTCTTGTTACCTCAAAATTTGAAAATTCTTTGGTCAAATTTTTTAAAGTATTTATTTCAGCACTACGAAGTTGAAATTAAAGACAAAAATAATAAAATCATTTTTTGCAGTTGTAGAATACCATGGTTTTGTCAATTTTATGACATTTTCCGAGTTCTTATTTAAACGGATTTCTAAATTTTGATTTGAAGAACTATTGATAGACCTAGTATTACAAATATTCGAAAACTATGGTCTGACAAAGACAAGATTAACCCTATAGAAATGTTGCATATCATCAGTTTAATAAAACTGCAATGGACCTTTCGACATCGACACTAGGTCTAAATTTAAAGGATTTCAATTTTATAATCTTGACTACTAACACAGAATTGAATGCATCGCATCCTGAATGGAACAAATTAAATTTTTTTAAAAAATATGTAAGTAACCTGTTTTTGTGAGGGTATTTACTAAACCATTTTATGTGCTAATCAGCCATATAATTGTAACTGCAATATTACTAGTAGGGTGGGAAACGGGTCACTTTTTTATCCGGGACCCGACCCGTCCCATCTAACTTACCAGCGACACGACCCGTCTAAAACTACCCGTCACCCAACCCTATCGAATAGGATAACTTGAATAATGCATTACAAAAATAACTAAAATCCATTGATCTTTAGGAATACTAAGGATTCAAATGTTTTACTCCCTAAATTATTTCTTAAGTCTGTCAAAGGTCTTCCACCAATGCTAAAATGTTCAGATAGTGCACTACTGGCTTGAATGAAAAAAACTTCCTTGCAGCTTTAGCTAAAGATTGATATTTATTTATTTTAAGCTGCCAGTTTTGTAGTTGATAGTCATATTTAACGGTGACACTTTGGTTCACAAAATTGCAACGTGGAAAGTCCAGGTATTAGGTCAAAGCTTAACAACGCTGTAATCTAAGAAAGACCGATTGTTAACTGAATCTGTCCATTAGTCTGTTACAGCTGAGATAGTTTCATGTGATATCACTTCAATGATGTCCGCTTTCAAATTTGATTTTCGAATATTGTACACTTTACACATATCAGAACTCAATGTTTTCCTACCAAACCAAACATCGTCAACAACAGTGCTATCATATTTACTACCCATATTGATCCCAATTTGAAATATTTTTTCAAATCAGGTTAATGACAACTATATAAAACCCGCGACCCGACGCGATCCACTTAATAGTGACCCGCCACACGACCCGTCTATGTCTTAATCCGATCCGCGGGTCGGGTCGGGTTGACCCGTTTCTCACTTTGATTAATAGACCTTTTTTCTTAAGGAATTTCTTGAGTTTTCCAGCGTGCTATATTCTAGACTTCGTACAAAAATACTTAAGGTTTTTATAGTTCAAATATTGACTCGAAGGGTTGCATACAATACACACACTTTTAAATAAAATACCGATCCATTTTTTAGCCAAGATACCTCGGCATCGGCAATTTTCGGTATGGTCAAAATGCCGTGGTATCATTTTCGGCATTGGTATCAGCAATATCAACTTATTTATTAATCGTTTTGTTTTTATCACTTATAAAATCAATCTCTGCAGGCTTTCAGCGGTTGTTTTTAGAAATTCCATTTTTCTTTGACGGTAACAAGATATTATTATATATACTTAATGAGCTTTGCTGATGTACATTTTTCCAGGAAATAACGTATTTTTTCTGAACTTATACATCAGATAATCACTAGACTACTTAGACTTTTGCCAATTTTTGAAGCTATCAAATAATTTATCCCATGGACGTCCATGATTTATCTTTAGCAAAATTTTATTTTTAATCAGACAGTAACTTATGCTGACGTGGGAATACAGTTAATCTGCGTAACGGAGCGTAAACATCGACAATTTTAGTAATAAAAACTAGATTTAAGTGTTTAATGCTCTCATCTTATCTATATTATCTATTGCACAAATACAGTTCCAGTTGAATATGCATCAATAAGAAGATCTGTAACAGAAAAATGGTAAAGCACGCCTAACAATTTCAAATTCATGTGCATGGTGTTGTCAACAATTACAAACAAGTGATATTCACTGAAATTACAAGTGAAGCAATAGTTTGAATAGCGACTAGGAGTGCTAAATATGTAGTCAATTTAAGTGTTACTATTATGAACTGAACGTGTCGGTAGTGAATTATTAGAAATAATGAGATCGAACTCATGCCTTAAATTGTAAACCAGGTAAGACTGTTTTTTATCAAAATAATTGATATTGAAATCTCCGCACATAACTGACCTATCATATGCGGGAAGACTGATTAATTCAATTGTCTTGTATTCAATAAATTCAAATTGATATTTTTATGTGGAGAGTAAGTGAAATAGAGAAAAAACGGTTCATCTTATTTGGACTCTAACCACATACTTTCTAATGGTAATTACTCAATTTCACGGTCATACCTTCTTTGGAATTCCAGTTATTTAGGTGTAATTACTAACAGGGCCTTTCAATAATATATTGCTAATACGATGTATTGCAATATTATTGGAAGGTGTTTTTTGTAAAAAATTTTCTCGTTTGGTATTTTTATGTTTTGTTTCATTTATAAATAAACAGCAGAATATCATTACTGTTGCTTTTTGCAATATTTAATTGGTGTGCATACAGCTTAGAAATGAACTATAATGATAATACTATCTAATGTCATTGATGAGAGACAATTGAGAAGAACAATGAAATTAAGAGAATTCGTCATCAGTTATGGACTACGGCCATATCCAGTTAAAAGCAACCAGAACTCGTCTGATATCCGAAGTTATGCAACTGTGGGCCTGGTTAATACGAAGGTGGGAACCCCAGGTGCTGTAGGCTCTTATTTCATACCACTGTGTGATTCTGGATTAGATGGTCGTGCTTAGAGTACACTCTCATTCATTATATTATACATATTTATAAAACGTCATGTCAAGAAGAACTGGAGCATCTAAGCAAAAAGAAATCCATCGAACTTTTCTCTGCTCTACAAAAGAAAGAACTTGCGGACCTACACCTATTCTTATTTCAACTAAGAGAAGATGACACCAAATCTATGGTATACAAAGCTATAATAACTGAAGCAATACAGAACGATCCTGAAAATAAATTGTTCATCGCAGTACTCGACAGCCAAAGCACATAAAACGGGTACAAATTTCTTTATTTGGGTACATCTATGTTGAGGAAGCTGCGATCACACAAATTGTTACATGAAAAAGTAACGAGTGTAAATTCATATACCGGCGCAACTGCAAAAGAAATGAAGGCAGTAGTTCATATTTATGAAGAGACTCACATTGACACAGTTTTCATAAAGTTTGCTCGAAATAATATACCTAAGAATCTTACAGACTATGAAGACAGACTCCTTGAAAGTGTCGAACTCCGATTTCACCCACGTCGTATTCTCTTAAGTGAAGATGTGTATAAGAGACAGCAAAATATCAACATAGTCAGAAAGTATACAACTATAACAAATTATACACAATATTGCAAGAACTAAAAATATTCTAACATCTTAAATTGCATAACTTATTTTGTTTAGGCTCACATCAAACTAATGAACAATTATTTACTAGAGGTGGCATTCACTTTTCTAGAATTGGGATGGCCACATACGTTCGATCCTTGAAAGAGTTCTTTGGCAAAAAACCTCACCCTATCTCATTGATCCGCACATCTAATGTTGAAATACCGCTACGCCCCTTTCTTTCACAGCGAAATTACAAAGAGTAATTGCATCAATTCTTCATCATATGCAAGCATTAACTCTACTCCAATGAACACAGCACTTACTCCACATGAGGTCATTAACAATGGTAGCATTTATAGTTGAAACTAAGTGTCACGAACATTGTTTATACTGTTTTGTTAGCAAAAATTGTTTCAATGCTAGTAATCATAGACCTTGACAAATGTTTATACCTATGAAAACTACTGCCATAAAATGCTTCATTACAACAACTATATAAAAAATGTGCATTTAAACTATCAAAATCTTTCAAATAAGCACCTTACTTTCCAATCCTTTAGGAATAAGGTAGGACAAAATTGAATTCTGTGTATTTCTGAAACATGGCTGCTCTATTCAGATGTGGGCACAATTTGGAAACCACCATGGTACAAAATGTTCCGATGTAGTAGAAATTTGCTCAAATCTGACAAAAATTAAGAAGGCGGGGTTCTTATTCCAATTCCAGAATGATTTAAAACCAATATATAGGCTGGACAGACGTACCACAGATCAATTGGAAAGCCTATGGGTTGGGTTAAGCATTCCTACTATACATAACAAGTGTTAAAAGGACTAACTAAATGTCTCATATTGCTCAACCAAATGTAGTTGAAAAATTTCATTCAAGAAATTGAAAATAAAATACGAAAGTGTGTATTAGAAAACAAACAAATTCTGGTAATGGGAGATGGGAAAGAGAGAGAGAGAGAGAGAAAGAGAGAAAATTTTTTTACCCTTAATTGAAACCAAAGGGTTGAAAATATAAAGGTATAACTTTAAACCTCCATTTACAATATATATATATATATATATATCTATATATGTTTATATATCTATCATTTCCCATATGTAACCAAATTCATTGCTGCTATTTGATTGTAGACAAAACTTTTCTCCATTCTGGAAGTTCGATGAGGGAAGGAGTAATCACGAATGTTACGTAAATTATAATCTAAATTCCGTATGTTTGGCACAAAATGACTCAGTGGGTGATTTTCTTTGTTTTGGATTTTTTGCCAAAGTTTAGTACAGCATGAATTTCGTCGATCACTTAGAGATTGACACTTGCTGATAAGACATGCTGCTTCATATTTAAAATTTGGAAAAATTATCCACAGAGCACGCTTTTGAATGCGTTACAAATCCTTTGATTGCTCTTTAGTTATTGCGTTGCTCCAAACGGGTGAACAGTACTCTAGAATAGGGCGTATTAATGATGTGTAGATTTGGATTAGATGAGATGATGGAATATCAAACCTTTTAAGAATTCGGAGGAAATCCAATCTTTTGGCGGCTTTTTTAACCATGTACATAATATTTTCTTCCCATGTGAGATTGTCTTAGACTACTAATCCAAGGAGTTTAGCTGATTGAACTCACT
>CABFPE010000744.1:265244-284609 GCA_900660155.1 Hofstenia miamia
ACTTAAACCATCCTCATCCATATTCACGCTCTGTCACGTGACGTGTGACGTCATCAGCTCTCGACCAATCAGAGGCGTTTTTGCGGGCTCTCCGGGACTCGGTCTTAACTACTTATGAGTTATTTTAGATATTGTTGTGTTAGGTAGAAAAATCGATTCTCAAAGTATATACCAGTAAAAACTTGAATAATCACAATACTAATATTTCATTTCCATTCGATATTTTTCCCTCATCAAACTCTGGAACAGACATATGCCGTATGATAGAATAGAATTTCCTTCTTTTAGCACTAATTTAATAAATAAACGAACTTCTACAATAGGGAAAGAAAGATGTAAAAAAGCTTTCTTGAAAAATTCATTTATAAATTCTGCAATAGAAATCTGGAGCAATCTTCCAATTTAAACAACTGAGAGAAAGATGTAAATTTAAATCTGAAATTGGTGCATATCTGACTTCACATTATATTACAGAAATTGGCAAATCAGCATTAAAAGGATACAGAATTTCACAAGCAATAGTCTGATCAATACTATTTAATTATATCTATTTTTTGTATTACAACTATTTTTATGGCATTTTGTTGTTCTATACCTTATTCTTTGTTTTCTTTGTTATTTCATTTTTGTTGTTTTTTAATTTGTTAGTGACGCAATTATTGTTAATGACGTAATTATTGTTAATGACGCAATTATTGTTAATAATGCAATTATTGTAGTAGTATCAGCAATAGTTGAATGTAATAGTTACAACTGCTACACTAATTAAGAAGATTTCTTCTTCTTCTTCTAATATCACTTTAAATGATTTAATGTAATTCCATGCCAATTCACATCAGCAGGTTTGAAGAGATGTTAGAATTGTACCATTTTTTATATTAGGCCCCTATGCTGAAGAAAATATTTTCGCAACTTGGAGTATGTCGAAAATATGGCTAGACATATGTTTATGTACTCAGACACACACACGATCATGTGCACTAAGGCCAATAGCACATCATTTTTTGGCCCCGGTTCTACAATTCAAAATGCTTTATTTAATAAGCAATGCTATAAACTAATATTGCTGTTACAGAATCACTGCAAAATTAGCAGTGGGGCAACCATTGCACATAAAAATTTCATGAATACTCTTTTTGAGTATCCTCAAATGTTAAAAACTATTTCAAGTTCAATTCTTAATTTTACTATTAACGAAATTTAATAAAATTTAGCATAGAATCTGTATTTTTTGGTTAATTTTTTTTTTGGTTAACAAAAAGTTTTTTATTTAGGAAACGTTAGGTAAATTAGTTGTTGCCCTTGTCATAATAAAAATATCAATGACATAATAATGTTATATTAGTATGTAACCACCAGACTTGTAAACGAGCCGACATTTCCAAGCTCGGCTCGTTTAAATTTTGTGTAAGTTCAGGTTTGCTTGGCTCGCCACATAAAATCTTTGAATGAGGCTCGTTTTAGCTCGGTATTTTTTAAAAAATATTGGGCTGAAAGATTTTTTACATAGCTCTTCCTATTATTTAATAAACATTTTTTAAATAAGATTATAGGAAATGCATACTGACTGCAAAAAATTAAGAAAAATCTCCATAATCAAATTAAAAATCAGAACTATAAACTTGCGTTGCCTAAAATAGGCTCGTTTTGGGCTCGTTGTATATCAAATACAGTGCTTAAGCTTGGCTTGGCTCGGCTCGGCTCGGCTCGTTAAAAGCTCGGCTCGTTGACAAGTCTGGTAGCCACATTATATTGTGGCTGAGAGAATTATATATCGAATTAAATTTATATCTTTGCAATGTAATTGAAACTAGAGACGTTTGCATATTGCTTGAGTGCCAAACAAAATTGAGTTGAATCATGTTTGCTTGCCAGTCGCTGCACATGTATAAATATATCAAAAATATATTAAAAATTTGAAATAGGTGTATTCTCTTGCATAAAGTTAGTTAATAAAATTGTAAGCTTTTGACAAAAAGAATATCATTAATATACATGTAATATTGTATTTAAACATTATATTATATATTATATTATGTATATTATGTATATTATACATTATACATGTAAAAACTCTACAGTCGTCTTGCAAAATACGTAGATGTACATGTAATACTCACCAAATTTGTACATGTACATGTACATGTACATGTCTCATTTCAGAAAGTGGAGTGTGATAAGCAAATATGAACGTCAGAGATGCAATCAGCTTGGTCGAATTAGTAATGAACTTGAAATGATTATTCTTCAGAATACTAGTATTGGTCAAACATCCCATTATTGAATTCTTGTAAAGGATTATTTAATTTTCCTAGTTTTATGGACAATCATATAGCGATGCCTGCGAGAAATATAAATGCTGTTTTATATTTAGTCGAAAAAAAGTCAAACGTGTTGAAGGTTTTATAATATGGTCTAAGCAATCCTAATAATAATATCAAGAAATTCTGTAGGAAATTAATCGGTGGTAGGTCTAAAAATCTAGCATTGTAATGCAAGAGTCACGGCGAAGTGGCTTATCAGTGTCGTTCAACGTTTGGAGCATTTGCAGTTGTTTACTTAAGATACGCCAGACTGTTGTTGGAGCAAGCTGAAGTTCCCTGCTGGCTCTTCTCACTGATTTACAGGGGCTACGCAGAAAGGCTTTTCGCACTTTCTCAATTGCATCTTCTGAAGTTGAAGGGCGACCTGTTCGCATACTTGGGCACAAACACCCATCTTTTACAAATTTAGCATGCCATCTGACAATGGATATCCTTTCAGGGGCTTCTTTTTCAAATTTCATGCGAAATGCACGCTGAACACGTGTTCACGATTCAGTATTTGCAAGTTGGTGGACGCAAAATGCCTTTTCTTGTTAAGAGAACGCCATTACTGCACCTGGAAAAATAAGACAAAAATCATTAGCATGACCAAAAACATGATTACACAAGCTTTAAAATGGCACCAGTTTCATTTTTCTACCTGGAATAGTTCATGAGATATACGCATTTGTAATGTTCCCAAGACTTTTGAAACACCCTGTATATGTATTGAAAAACTACATGTAGAGTTTAGAAATGCATTCCACTACATTATTGAGAGCAAAGGTACAACAATTGAATCTAACAACTTTTATTTTTTCAAGCTGATTAGCTTTATTATCCAGGTGGGATTGCTTGGCATTCCAGAAGGAACCGCACTCTCCACATGGCTACGGGCCTGGTCAGAGAAATCTTGTCCAGAGCGACGCTTGTCATTGATTAAAACAAAATTGAATTAAAAGCTTATCTTGCAAAAATTCACTACTCTAGGCCTAGTCATAATATTTCCGTTTAAGCAGTCCATGCTCACAAAAACCTTTACCCGTACACGTCTATAGCGCAGGGGCCTATACAGGATTTTCTGTCAGTGGGGACATCTCAGTCATGATCAAGTGAGTCACAAAAGCAGCGCGAAGCCCCATAAAAACTTTTGAAAATATTGAAAAATTAGACCCCAAAAATACATTCAGGACCTCAGTTCAGCACAAAAAAACAAATAAAGCCCCAGCTTAACTACACATCATATACAGCAACTTCGACCAAATAAAATGATTACAACAACAACTTTTCATATTTGCTTTCAAATAATTTTCATGAAGATCGTGTTATTTGGCGTGGATTTGGACTCCTTTTACTCCAGGTTCTCTAGATTTTTACATGTTGACTATTACTTTTGGGGCATTTTTAAAGAACGTGTTTGATCATCAGTTTAAACCCCAGTGATTGAAGCTTTGAGAGAAAAATCAAGACAGAGATTCAATCAATAAGAATTGATGAAATCTAAAGAGCAGTGGGAAAACTTACCTCATCGTAGTGAAGTTATCTTGAATGGATTTACTGTAGAAATATTATAATTCCCATGTGTATCTGTCGTTATGGTGTATTTTGTTACAATTAAATTGAAAAATTCATATCTGTTTTGTGTCGAGGGGAAAGGGGGACAAGTCTTCCCATGGCCACGTCATTATGCTACTGATTTAATCTTTTACTGCAAACGAAGTCCTGGTTATCACATGAGGATACCAACCTGTTTGTAAGACCTTTCAAAATAGGTACCTTAAATTATTTCAATTTAAACAATATGGAACGTCTTCTGAAGTTAACAATTTACGATTCTTAAGTTAAAAAATATTGTATATAAGTACGATATTTTTATCAACACAGTACCAATGAGGTCAATGATATTGAGGGCTTAGTGTAATATTTTATGTGCTATTTTGTAATTTCTGTTGGAAATGTACATCAAGTTTAGTGTTTCATGAAATACATAATCAGAAATCGATATAGGCCTATAGAATAGATAGAAAATTACTATTATTTAATAGGTTTAATGTAATTCAAACAAGTGGATTTAAAAATTAGCATCTTCAATCAACGACAAGCAATCATGCTCCATTTAGAGCCGTATACCGCGTCCATGCCCGTACGCCTTTGTTCATGCCCGATATGGGTCCTACCCTAGGTTATAATGATGAACAACATGCCAATCACTAAATTCCTTCAAAGACCTCGGATGGATTAAATGAACATAATTGATTCATTTGAAAAAATTTTTAGTGAGGGGGCCAAACAGGGTGGCCATATCTCGAGCTGGGGCTATGCCCTCTGTCCTCCCCGTCTGTACGCCACTGCTTACTTAAAGAATCCTTCAAATATCTAGGCATAACTATTGACTCAAAAATAATACACAAGCTGCAAGTAAAAGAAATTTTAAAACACATGGCAATGAGTATTAAAACATTATCACACGTAGCTGAACATTTACCCTCTGCCAATATGATTCACTTATTTCATGCTTTAGTCATGAGTTATCTTAATTATGCAAATACACTTTTTTCAAATTTAAATGAATCATTAGTAAAAAAACTTACAATACAATTGAAATGAGCATTGAATGTTTGTCAGAAAAACTCCTCCAAAAGAAGAAATTACATTTTGTTATCCATGCTGTTTCCTAATCAACTCTTTATTTTTAATATTTTGATAAAGTTTTTTAAAATAACAAATCAATTACCTCCTTATAATTCAATATCATTTCCAAACTTGTTTCTTAAGCGCAACATAAGAACTAATCATTACACTAGCATTAAATTTTGTAAAGGATTCAAGAAACAGTCCTTTATTAATTTTGCAAACCGCAATTGGAATCGATTAACAGTTTTCTGAAGAGCTCCATTTTCTATTTGATATTTTCGCTCGTCCAAATATTTCATTATTTAAACAATTCTCTTGCAGTATCCTATGATTCATAACTTGTCAAAATTATTATTACAAATATAAACTTAAATGGACTTTTTTTCTATATTTAACGTAGATAAAGTGATCTGCAATTCTGCTCATGAATAAAGCCTGGCATTGAAATAATATTATAATGTGGTAAATTCTTGATGAGTTTAAAAACGTTAACATCGTGTTCAAAATCGTTAGCTGTCTTGGGAGAAGGATAAACCTAGAAATAAAATGGTTATTTTTGAAAGCATTTTTCTTTGAAAGGTTATGATATGAGCCTGTGGGAAATCTTCAAATGGTTATCTATGCATCAACACACCATTCTAAGCGAGAATAAATTTAGCATATTCCTTTGAAGAAATATATATAATGATTGCAAAATATTTCGAATCTTGATTGCTGGTGATAAAACTTCATTCACAATTTATAATGATATTGAAATTATCAGATATACTGAATAAAGAGTCATTTGTACATTAAACTTAATACATGAAAACACATTTTATAAATTCCACTGCATTTATTTTCATACATAGGGGTGGCGTGAGTTGCAGCAGAAATTAGATCAATTTTTCATGAATTTATTAATTTTGAAGAATAAATAAAAATGTTCGGACAATTAGGATTAAGAGGTGGGTGCCGCCGTCAGGCGACTACTATTGGCGCCGCAGACCCGATAATGTCGGCATCTATAGAACTGGATTAGACTGTATAATGTTTCATATGGAAACCCTATAAGGCCTATAGCTCAGTAAAAACCGTATATGATGCAAGCAGTATTGTGACAATATCGATCAGCAAAAAGGTTCATTATGCGCTTACAGATAATCTGATTAATAAAGCATAACTAAAGTCAACTAAAATCAATGTTAAAGGTCAAAGACATTAGATGCCGTTTGGATTGTTATAGTTTTAGTATCAATCGGCTCAGCCGTCCAAATTTTCCGGCGGCTGGCTGACCTAAAATACATAGGCGACGGCGTCGGCTCAGCCGGCTGGCGCCCAGCTATGTTAGGATTGGAGTAGTGCAACTAGGTACCTAGTGATAACTTCGTTAAAATTGGACACATATTTTCCAAATTCGAATAGATTTCTTGTCTTATGCAATGGGAATATTTGATTACAGAATCTTGCAATCTCTACATTGTGTTTTCATAGATGGTAATTTCTTAAAAACAATTTGTGGTATTATGCCGACATTATGTGATGGAACAACAATAGCTCAGTGTAAATGAAACAAGTTAATTTATTTTTTACTACATATATACTGAACCTCAGGGTTCGCTAGGTTACAGAATCACATTTATTTAATAATTCAGGTTCATATTTATGCAAATGCCATGTTTGGATTAAATAGTTTTAATGATTTCAGAAGTTATTTATGGTGGTTTTGGTTTGATTCTGTAATTTATTAATAAAACTTAATATTAACTCTTCAAATTTTAGAAGAATAAGTTTACATTGATAATCTTAATACACTATATCTCTGCAAATAGACTGAAATATATAATCACAATTTAGGATTTGAACTTTGTTTTTTGTTTAATATATATTTATTGCTATTGTTTTTTTACATCCTAAATTATGTGAGATACCAGGAACTTTATATCTTTAGAATGAACTTTTGTTTTTAAATGCTGCGAAAGCATTCAGAATGAATTTGAAGACTAGTTTGATGTGTATTGTTGTATTTCAATGTGTATAAAAGTATGCCATTTTAAAAAAGAACCTTGCAATAGAACCATTTAAAAAACTGGGAAATCGTGTAATTGGGTAATTTATTTTACAGTTTTTCTCACTAGATCATCACCGGGTCAATCCTACCCGGTATCTCATGGGTCACCGAATACATTTTGTGACCCGGTTTCAACTCAGATTCGTAGAACGTATTTTGATGAAAATCAACTCGGTTGAACCTACTGCAAAAAAGTTTTTCCTGAAAAAACCCTTACGTGTTTGACCCTATGTACAAAACAAATCCATTGCAATTAATTTGCAGTCTGCACCCGCTTCATGCAAAGATATATATCTACTCTTAATATAATTAGATATATGTTAAAATATTTATCGTATATTGACTTATGAAAAATAGATGATATTTTTTTTCTTCATACATGATACTAAAAATAAATAAGTACATTACAAGGTGACAGTGAGACAAGTGTCTACACTTAGAAAAATAAATATATCTTTGTCGCTGATTCAGTTAAAAACAAATGTTGTCTATTTGAGAATGTTTGTTTTGTTCATTCATGTAAATAACACTCAACATCAATTAGAAATCAACAACAATTTTTTAAAACAGCTGTTATATAATAATGAAATAATCAATGAGAATTTTCCTCTAATGTAAATTCAATAGTGTGGAATTTTCCGAAGTAGATTTTAGTGATAAATTTCCCTTCATACCGCTATGAGGTGTTTTAGAGAATTCGTTGCTTTTCTCTTGTAAACAGTAATGCGTTACCGTTATCTAATTCTCGCAGAAATTCGATGACTGATATCATTACAGTACGTTTTTAATTCTAATTAAATACTACATTACAAAGCGTAGAAAGGTTTCACTACCTAAGCATAACAAAAATTATATTACAATATTTAATTCAATTTGTTCAGTTCGAGTTTTTTTCATAAATTACTTTAGCAAATGTTAAAAATTCATTATTTTTTAGTTTTAGGTCTAAAACATATTGAAAAAGTTGTTTTAGGTTTATGTTCTATGGTTTAGGTTTGCGAAATGTCAAGTTGTGACTTGGGTTAGCGCGTATGTCTATGAAATATTGAAACATTTAGAATTTAAGTTAAGGTTCCAGATGACGTCATACACAGTGTTGCGTAAAAACAAATGTGGGCGTTATTGTACTTTAGGGGACCCAGTTTGAGTGACGTCATAAAATGGGTATTAAACTCTAACCTTAACCCTAACCCTACTCCCCAACCAATGCAATTATATTGCATTTCATCTTGTTGATTAATTTTTTGCAAAACACCCAAGTTTTGGGTGAGGGTTTGGGGTTAGGGTTAGAGTTTTATACCCATTTTATGACGTCATATAATCTGGGTCCCCTAAAGTACAATAACGCCCAAATGTGTTTATTTATCAGAGTCCGCTGATAAGCAATAAAGCCCAAATAAAATTCAGCAGCGTCTTTTTTTATTTATATTCATATTTAGAGGGTTATTAATTGTGTGGGAAAGCGTGCATTTATTAAATGTAATGGTTACTAGATAAATACGGTTATTAGCGTTCATGTCAATTTGCCAGTTCTTGTGAGAATGGCGCTAGCAGTAAAATATCACTCAAGTAACGTTTGCTACATTTAATATAAAGCGCATTTAAAAGCATTACATGCATGAAAAGTGTCAGAAGAACTGCTTAAATAATAAAATTCAATTTTCTAAGAATGTGCATAGTTAATCAAGTTTGGCGTTATTTTACTTTCAAGTGACATCATAAAATAGGTATTAAACTCTAACCTTAACCCTAACCCTACACCCCAACCATTGAAATTGCATTGCATTTCATCATTTTGATTATTTTTTGCAAGACGTTTAAGTTTTTGGAATTCAATTATTATTTTATGACGTCATTCCAAGTGGGTCCCCTAAAGTAAAATAACGCCTCAAGTTTAAGTTCTTTTTTAATTACATTTGAAATTTATAAAATTCGTTGGTACTTTTGCCTTAGTTCAAAGAAATATTAAATATAATTTGCATGCAAAACCTCATAAAAGTGAGTTAAGCAACAGGATTTTAAAACATTGTCATTTATAGGCTTTGGTAAGGCGCCTGATCTTGCCCAGCCCTAGCCGTCCCTATAAAAATAAACCCGCTTGTTTGTCAATGGCATTGACTCAATGCCCGGTCCCTAAAGTCTGTTATGCCTGTAGCTAATGTTATTTAACTAAAATACCATGATGCAAAAAGAAAGCCTGCTAGTGTTGTATTATAAATGCATACTTAACGGTGATATTATATATATATATATATATGATATGTTAGATTACAAACTGCTTCCAAATAACGTTTGAGACTGAAGGTCATTCTTATACTAAAATAAAGTTTACTAAATGCCAAGTACACCTCGAATAGTTTTCAATGGATTTCAAATGCTACTTTCCATCCAAATATTAATTGAAATTTTTGAACATGCAAAATCTGATTTTAACAAATACGGACTTTTTGTATCGTTACACGTAGTCATAGTTACAGTTACTTTCACCTATAAGGTTACATTCGAACTTTTGTTTGTAAATCTGCCTGATTTGTTATTATTTTATCTTTAAGTGTTTGATGATAAGTTTAAGGGAGAATTATACCCTTTATATACGTGTCATCAAAAATTTACAAAGCAAATAATTCAATGGAATTATTGAACAAACTTTGTAAATGTATACAACGAATGCGTACAAGAATGCTGTAGACTCCGTAACGAGAAATCATGAACGATTTTTTAAAATCCGCTGAGAAATCCTTATCTACATCCGCGCCTGTTTAATTAATTAACTTAAAATATTTGATCAATGGAATTCTCATTCGCATTTTATTAGAGATAACGACTCCCGCGTAATCGTTATTATTATACAAAACAAGTGAATTAATTAATATTCGTTTTAAAGCTTTAATCGTGTTTATATAGGTTATTACTTATAGATATATCATTGTTTATGTAGTTGCACAAATAATATTCAAATGGGAGTGGTGTTTTTGCATTGCATACAATTATCTCAAAAGCGTTGACCATATCCTAGGATCATATACTATGACGTACGACTTTTAATCTGAAAAATTGATTGAACGCTAACCAATTAAGTATTCTTCTATCAATTAATTTAGTTTTGGTATCCGATCTAATCACTTAATTGCAACGAATTGGTGCTCATTGAAGAGAATAAATAAGAAGAGAAAAACTTCAATTTTGAACAGTATCTTCGCTCCCAAACTTTAGAGAAATCTACATTTTCAGATTCACGAGAATGAGTAAAAGTGGCATGATAAGGATAACAATGTGCAGTAAGAAAATTCAACTTGTTGCTATTGTTTACTCAAAAGCACACAGCAAACAATTAGTACAGAGAGAAATTTAGCTCTAAAATGCCATTTCTTCCGGTGCCATTAACTATATGGCTGTTTAAAATCGGTTTACAATTGATTCTCACCAATTAATTCATTCGGGTTTTCTAACTGTTACCAATAAATTAAATTAACCCAATTAGTTGCAATTAGTTGAAATATATTTGTAATGTAATCCCGCAACAATTTTTCAATACATAAACAGGGTAATATCATTTTTAGAATGTTTAGCTCCCAGTTAACTTAAAATACTAAATATAAACATGTGCTTGTATACTGTGAGGTGTAATAGATGTTATGTCTGCCTATTTAGATAACTCAATTTGCTTACTCCTGCATACTCTTACGATTGGTTCACACCACTACTATCAGCATGGTAAGATTTAGACATTTTATGTTATCAGTATTATAAACTCAAATTGTATTCGATCTCTTCAGAATTCCGTCAAACATTTTAACACGTACCACTTATTTCACAATTCGCTGTAGTTCGCTTAATGTAGATATATTCTTTTGTAAGAATTGTAAAATTTAATAGTGGAGATCATACTTCGCATACCATGCGTTTCTTAGTAAGCTAACACACATATGCTATTTGTACCAGTCGTTAATTTCACACATCAACGTCGAGTAAATGAAAATTACCTTTATTCATTCATGCTTCGGCATGCGTTAATAGAAATTGAATATACAGTACTGGAAAAAAGAATTCGGCCACCCATGATTTGTCATAAATATGTCTAAGAAATGGACGCCAAGAATGTCATAATTATTTTTTAATTAGATTTGGGGTTGTAGAAAAGGAATTTATAAATGTTGAGACATAATTATTACTGTTCACTTTAAATCTCTAGGAGGAGACTTGCTACAATGCTTGTAGTTAGCTAATCTATTCTTGGAAAAATGTATTCGGCCACTTCAGTACAAATCAGGGAATCTGTAAAAAATTTCATTGGTTAAGCTTTTTTCAGTCTATTTATATTGAAAATGTGTAATTACAGTTTTTCTTCACCATATATGATGCCTGGTTACGTACCTCTTGCCATCCGCGAGTTGATTATCTCCAAAAATTTGGAAGAAATGAATCAACGTAATATGGCCCGACTTATAGAGCGACCTCGAAGTACTGTCGGGGATATCATCAACGTTTCACTTCTGAAAACTTTATTGCCCCCAAGCCAAATTCCGGAAGACCAAAGAAGACCTCCAAAACCTCCCAATCAGCTCTTATGTGCCTTTCAAAGCGAAATCCCAGGAGGACTTCAGAGGAATTTCGCAAGGAATGGGCTGATTGTCACCTCGTGACAGCAAGAACTGTGCGAAACATCTTGAAGAACTACTCAATTGGGACTTTTTTGGCACCTAGAAAGCCATTCTTAACCTCAAAGCAAAGATTACGCCGGGTAAGGTGGGCCAATTTAATGAGAGACAAATCATCTGAACATTGGTGTAATGCTATATTTTCAGATGAGTCAAGATTTGAGCTATACTCATCGAAAGGAATGTTGATAATGAAACCAAATGGGCAGAAGTTCAGATTCTTGCCTCAACTTACTCGGGGACCATGAATTATGGTGAGAAGTCTGTAATGGTATGGGGTGCAAAATGGAAGAGTGGCTTTTGCAAGATAGTTCACATCACTGGTACTCTCCTAAGCTCTTAATATGCTCGGATTCTGGAAAAAGAACTCTTACCACTCCTTGCAAGTGATCAATATATCAACAGGATGGTGCTCCATGTCATACCTCAAAAGAAATGAAAAACTTCTTCCACAATAATGGGGTTTCTATCCTTGCTGACCCGCCCTGGCCAATCACAAGACCTTAACATTATCGAAAATATGTATAACGAGCTAAAATATTGAATTGGACAGCATACTCTTCACACTTAATACGAGTTGTGCAGCGCAATCAAGAAAGAATTTTATGCAATTCCCAACAGCTTTATTGAAAGACTTTTTGCTTCAATCCCTGATCGCCTTGAAGCTGTTATTCGCTCAAAGGGACACCCTACAAAATATTAGGAGACAATTTTGTTGCTAAGCGTTTGTATTGCATCAATTATTAGGAGACAGTTTTGTTGCTAAGTGTTTGTATTGCATCAATTATTAATTTATGTATCTTATTTTGAATTTAATCTCTTCGGATTTGCTCACTTGTTAAAATTTTTTCAGGTGGCCGAATACATTTTTCCAATACAAGTTTTCTAATTTTGATTAAAAATTAATAGCCAATGTTATTCTACATATTTTATGGTATTAAACATACAAAGTTTCCTTTCTTAATCAGAGTAACACTTTTAGGCACACTCTATCTAATGAATGTTCATAATTTATTCAAAATAGCAACGTGGTCGAATACCTATTTCCAGTACTGTACACGACCTTTTCTCCCTACGACACAATTAGAAATAATTATTACGTAGAAGCTATTAGAATCAATGTTGTAAGTGAACTATGGTTTGGTTCATATCTCTTTTAGGGATGGAATCCGGATAGTGAATTGAATATACCGGATAATTTTACTCCCGCTTACTGGATAATATATTGTTGAATTATTACTGAAGATTCAACTTTTTTCTCAATTATTATCGACCGGTGCTGCAACCGGTCAGAAATGTTTGTTTGTTGCCGGCAACCGGTTGAGCTGAGCAATCGCCGTTTATCGGCCGTTTAACCGGTGACCGGTCAAATTTTTAATTACATGTAAACTAAACAAATTTGTTGACAAAATTGTATTTTTGTATATTTTTATGTATTACTTATTAGTACTCCCCGAAACGGGATTTGGTTTTAAAATAGTTTAACCCGGCCCTCGTTTTTTGATTTGCAGATTTTTTTAAGAAAAGCTGTTTTATTTAATATAAAAATAATTGTTGCAAGATTTGCTGCATCTAAAAATTCCAGTTCAATGTTAATAATATTGTACAAATTTGAACAATGGATTAGGATTAGTTGAGTATTACGTTACTCAGACATTTGTATAATTTAAAAGAGGCCCCAATAATTTAGACAATCCCGTCTCTGATACGCAAAAATTATTAGAAATTGCTGTTGGCAATAGTCAATTGTATGAAAGGCGAAAATTGATAAATTTATTGAGCTAGAAAAAAATGTAGTTGTCCAATTAAAAATTGCCTACTCTTGCGTGCGTGAAATTTATGGGCAATTTAATGCAATTATAAAATTCAACTAGAAATTAGTCATCTTGAATGAAATGTTTATGAAATGATATTTTAATAAAGTGAAAATAACTTGTAGTGAAATAAACCGGCACCGATTGACCGGTGAACGGTTGCAGCACAGATATCGATCTCTTGCGGATGAAAACAAGGATTTTTTAGCATCGCCATCAAGTGCCCGAAGTGAACGAGTATTCAGCTTACATGTAGATGTATTCTCAAGTAAACGAAATAGACTACGTCCTGATATGCCAGAAAAACTTTTTTTGTCGCATGACAACTTTTATGTCATGGCAAAAATAAAGCTTTTTCCTCGAAATTTCATTTTTAAATCAGGTTTTTAGCGATAATATTACAAATGTGTATATCCACTAAAATCTGGCTGAGTAATTGCCAATTTTACCAGATACCAGTACATTACTAATTTCGTTCTAATTTTTTGAGCTGGGTTGGGTTGGGTCAAATATTGAAAACATATATAAATGGGTTGAGTCAATATTTTATTTAAAGTAATGGGTTATCGAAAGTCCAAAATATTGATATATTGTTTGTGCTAAATTTTCTGTTTCAGTGTAAAAACATTTACTTTTCGTACTATTTATATATTATACTTTTTAAGATCTGTATATATAATGATCATGAAGCAAAAACCTAAGTAACATTACATTACATCACTCAATTGGACAAAGCACATGTTCTAGTCCATTTACAGTTCGGATTAGAATGTGCCGTAAATAATATATATATGTTTAAATTGCAATTGTTAATTCAAGTAATTAAGTACACGTTTTATGTACACATTTTCACTGTGAAATACCAATGGTTTTGGACAGATGGCTAAATGAAATATATAAACACTTTCGATTTTCAATCAACAATAAAAGTATTTACTTGAAAATTGAAATGATAATTTTTGCAGAAAATTTACTTGAACAAATGAAGTAACAAGTAGCCGATATTCGATTCAGGGGTTTGAAGGGGATTCATAAAACTCCTATTTTCAATAAAACCTGCTTACAGAATATTTTTCGAGGGAATTTTTAAAGTTTTTACTAAGCTCTCATGACGATCTAGATAAACGCTTGCAATTTGTTGGCGTTAAGCTAGGTGGCTTAGATAAGTCTAGTTTCTTAAATGGAAATTCTAAACTGTTTGTATTTCGTATATTTTAAGGTAGGTGTGAACTGTGAGGCTTTAAGTGTTCTTACTTCACATCAAAGCTGAATATATTTCAGACATTCGTACCACGTAGACTGAAAATAAATTCTTCCTACAACTGCAAAATTGACTGCTCTTATCGCTAACACATTCAAGCTGCGATGGAGATATGCATACATTTTCAATTAACTTTAACAACGGGAAGTTTTGAATTTCATTCAGTTCGTACTTTCATTTCTTGTGTATACTTGCTATATCTTCAGGGTTAGCTCGGTCCATTGCCATGCGTTGGCGTGCTATTGCAAGAAAAACTTAAATTTCAAGACAAACTACAACTACAAGTGAAAAATGGAATAAGGAAACCAAATTTGTCGCAGGGAAACAATGCGGTACTTCTTAATTAATTTCTGGATTGTTCTAGACAATAGAATTTGTTTGCTCAACTCAGCCTCATTTTAAAAAGAGTTTGTTTAACAGATCTGAGAACAACGCTTACAAATTCATTCGAATTTTCTCTGAAAACTAGATGAAATTGATATGACAAAAACCATCTTCAAATTTCGAAACCAAGATCACTGACGTCTCCAATGGGTTTAGAATTTACTTGTATAAAACTAATGACGTGTGTATGCATGATGCAGTCTTGTCAACAAGCCCCAATTTTTAAACTCGGCTCGCTTTACTTTTGAGTATTTTCGGCTCGCCACATGGCGCCTATTAAATAAAGCTAGTTTTAGGTCGATAATTTTTTTAAAATATTGCGCTCTCAGAATTTTTTTCATAGCTCAACTTTATATTTAGTAAACTTTTTAAAATAAGATTATAAAAAAGTTATACTGAATGAAAAAATGAGAAAAACCTGCATAATCAAATTACAACAGAACTATACATTTGCTTGGCTTAATAAAGGCTAGTTTTATATCCAATAATGTGCTCAAGCACGGCTCGTTGAGATACCTTCACTGGTTATCCATTGAGTTAACGTGTTAAAAACAAAAGAATGCATCAATTATTCCCATTGAATTGATATAGATTTGATCTTCGGTTTGTCTTTCAAGAGCAAATGATCTCAGCCCTCTAGCAATTTTGAAACAGGTTTGCTTGATGACGAGTGCGATCTGTCATAATGAGATGACCTATTGACCGTGAATACCGTTTTGATGTTTGATTTTTATCTTCGTTGATAGAAACAATCCAGTGAGGAAAAGAATCAGAATCATTGCGCCTATAACTTCTTTAAGCTGTGAAGATAGATAAGACGGGATGACCGCCGTTTATCTTTTCTGAGTGAGGTAAACATGTACCCGAACCCTACCCGATCTATCCGGACCCGACCCAATTCGAAAATTTAATACTCGAACCTAACCATACCCGAAACGTTGACTTTGATTTGATGTTGTGGATCTTCCTCCAATCAAATTATCATTAAACTTAATCATTCGTAGTACTTAACGTCTTGGATCTTTCTCAAATCAAGATGTGATTAACATCAATATTTTTTTAATAATCAACGGAATCTTTGTACCCGATCCCTACCAGAACCGACTCGAAACTCGAAATCGGGTACCCAATTAGAATAAGGACGATTTACTCTTTATTTTTAACGGGTCATAGTTGATCTACCATGACTGGGAAATGCCTATTGAAAGACATCTTAGAACTACATTGAATTGATATTTCTACATATTGTATTTCTTATAATTAATCTTCTAACAACAAAATATGCAAATGCAAAAATTATTTTAAAAGCAACTTACATCACATTTTAGTGTACTGAAAATTTTGGCTAAGAAAAGAGTAAATAAATCGTAGAAAATATTTTAATAATTTAATAAATTAAGGAAATATCACGAAATAGTTTCTCAAAATCCAACCCTATTGCATAATGTTTACAGGAGTTGTGAATTTATCTTCTCAATATATCAGTTTTCTATGTAAATATTTTAAATAACAGAAAATAAAATGTAGCTCTTTCAAGAGGCCAGTAAAATAAAAATTTTTATGGTGTAGTTTATCCAGTAGGAATTATGGGAAGCATTTCCATTGTTGGCAGAGTTTTCCACTATTTCGCATTATTTTTATCAGATGACGTATTTACTTTGGTTATGCCAACCAATCATTGACAATGCGCCAAATTTGATTAGAGCGTAAGAATATATTTCTTAATCGGTGATACATTCCATTTTAATGGAAAGCATTAGAAATTGAGGGAAATACTGTTTACGCTGTTTTTCAGCAATCACTTCACGTTAAAATTAACTAGCCTTTCTGTTGCGCATAGACGCTTAATTCCCACGATGCGGTTTCTTCCTTCTATATTAACTTAAAGCGGTAAACGCCATTAAATAATTTCTTTCAAAACAATTCTTTTGATTTCGTTTTGGGTACACTTTTTCTAAAAAGAATTAAATACGCTAATTCTGCGTTCCTAAATAAGTTCATATTAAATGATGGCTCAGATGAAAAAGATTTATAGTCCTTGAAAATATAATAGTTATTTGAGTAACTTTACTTTTAAAATAATGGATGTCCAAATTGAATTATTTTTAGCAAAGTTTAAAATGAAGATTTTTAAAATCTTTATAGAAGGATTTTCATTTGTTTTTAAGTAATATATCTAAAATATCATAAAATAAAGAGTTAAAAATCTATAAGTAGCGGTCTTTATATTATAGTGCCTCTTTCGTTAGGCATCCTTCACAGTTTGGAATTATTTCAACACTACCGCTAGCTTCTCTACTGAACATTCTTTCATATTTATTGCTATCTTTCATTTTTCTGCCCTTCAGGGTAGCCAACCCAACTACTTGTTGAGCGCTAGCTTGTCTTGTTTCTTTCGATTCGACCGCTTAAAATATCTTTTCTAAACGTCAATGATGTCTAAGTTGAAAAAAGTTTTGCCTTTAGCTTAGTTTTATTGCCTTCCAAGTGGTAAATCTACAATAATAATATGGCATGCGTATATTATTCTATCATCAGTTTCGTTTATTGCGCCAATAGTCTGTAGATATCACTCGATGTTTTTTTGATGACAAAGAAAAAACACCAATTAATATCGCAAGTAATTATGTTGGTTGGATGAAAACACACGTCATCAAACAACTCAACCTTCCATTTTACAATTCCAAGGTGAAAGGCAAGAAACTAATTAGTGTTTCGTGCATTCAAAAATATTTCAAGTTCTTATATGTTGCTACCTCAAAGCATTACTCTGACAAAAACGTTATTATCTGTTTACTTAAAGCTGTAATTATTGATGATTCTGCCGAATGATCGTAATTATCGAAATTATGTAAACGCTATTGCTGTAAATGCATTATGTTCCTGTTGATATACGAAATTCGTTATTTCATAAGATTTAACTCCAAAATTACTTAAGCATTTTAACGGAGCAACCTCTTCTTCGCTATTAATAAAGCATAACGTCGATCTTTTCTTAATATGGTCATTTGTAAATCATGGAACGCAAACATAAGGTAATTGTAAGTTTAACAGAAATAATAAACTTATTGTGAAAGTAAGAGATATTTATATATATATATATATAGGGTATTATGAGAATAACGGCCGTTTTTTACTAATCTGCTACATCACTAAGTATCTGTGGTTACTATTTGTCTGCAACCGCTGATATTGCATTAACAATAGAGCTTGTAATACTGGCCATTATTCAAATCATTTCCTGAATGCACTCGACGCCCCTTGCTCTACCTCGTCAATTAGGGAAGTGCTACTTCACACGATCATGGTTCTTACGGCATTCGACAAACGTAATATCCAACAGAGACTAGTGCATGTCGACGAAAAGTGGTATTATGGTCGTCCGATAGGGGATCCTTCAATGAGAAGATCATGGATTGGTTCATTTGGAGATGCAAGTTATTCAACGATTCGTAGAAAAACAATCTCCGTAAAGAAATTCCTAGCTATTGTTGCTTGTAACTGTAATGGTCTGAGTTACAGCAAAGGGTAAGACGATGGAGAAACAGTAGACTCTGTGGCGTATATTAACTTCTTGGGAGAAGCATTCACTTTCTTTTCTTCGTACCAGTTACGCCAGTCCATAAAAGCTGTCTTGTGGGAAAATGCTTTATTTTGCCACGATAACGCGTGCCCACATGTGTCTAGGGCAACACAGGACTTTCTCAGAACGAAAAATTGTACCCTACTTCGTCAACCACCATATTCACCAGACACTAACATTTTTTACTGGTATGTTTTTCCCAAGTCAGAAATGGAAAGACACCTGATGAAATTCCAGGCAGCAGATGATCTTCACCAATTTCTTGGAGATGGTCTCAATCGAAATACCCAACACAAGATGACACACCAATTCAACAAACTAGGGTTGCATCGTGAAAATGTGATTGCCAATGATGGTTGTCAATTTTACTTATATTGAAAAATTGACTGTTTTCACTTTCTAGTTTGTAAGTAATTTTTATTTTTATTAGATATTTCTAAAATGGCCGTTTTTTTCATAATACCCTATATATATATATATATATATATATATATATGTATAATATATACGAAACATTAATTGCACCACCTACATTTAGTACAGTTATTACGGGAAAAGTTGTATATTCAGCAAAAAATAATTGTATTTATTTGCTACGTTTCCAAGATAGTTTTTGTCGCAGACTCCGCACATAGGACCTCCTGGGTGATCCACATTATTTTCTGCTCTTCTTTTTTT
>CABFPE010000744.1:292491-311410 GCA_900660155.1 Hofstenia miamia
AAGAAGGGGAACGATCCCATATAGCCCCATTCTTATCTCTCCTGCCCCTTCCAGGGCCAACGAGGATCACCTGCCTTTCAGTCAGAAAAGAATTACGGATTCTTTGTATGAAAGGTAGAGGAGCATCATCATCGTCGGAATCAACTTCGTCATCGCGGTCGACATCTTCATCTCATATCATTTATGTTGCGTCACAGTCTCTTCCTTCAGGGTCTCCGATTCACTTTCTCACCATGCCCTTCATCTTCTGTTTCTTCTATTTCGTTGTGCAGTTGCAGTGGTAGTTCGTGTTGGAGGTCGAGACATTTTGGTAATCAAATGAATCGGATTATCATACCAGTCTGCGGGCAGTTGAACTTTGAATGGGATGCGTCATTGTCAGCGAATAACAAAGAAATCATGCACATTCACTTAGAAATCGAATTATCCATAGAGAGCATGTAGAACAACCGATGTGTGCTTTGACAGTAAGCTGTAAGCAAGTGTTGCTATAATACCCTATAACAGAACAGTCCTACTGACTAACACAATCCCTGAAAATCCGATTTCTAAAACGTGAAATCAATTAGCTTGGAATGCATTGCCAAAACAATTTCTGTGGGAGAGGAATCTTCATTGATAATAGACGAGCAGAAATTCATTATTTTGAAAAATTATAGCGGTTTAATTTAGATTTAAATTCATACAAGTCAACAACCGCGAGAATTTGATGAACTAATGGTATAATTCAATGAAGAATGATAAGTCTAGTAATATGGGCTTCAATGAAAATATTCCTGCCCCAAAGTATAACTATATATTGAAAGGGTTAATGAGAGTATTTTTGAAAAATTTGCTATTTTGCATATGGCTAATGAGTAGCTAATTTGCATATTACAAAAGTGGTGATATCTCGATTTGACAAGGCCTATGGTAACAAATAATACATAATTTTGAAGCTTAAAATTCACTGTATCCAATAAACTAAAATGTCAGCATAGACAAACAAATTTGAAAAAATTTAGAATAATTTTTGTCATGAAAATTATGTTAATTTTATGTAATATGCATCTTCACATGACTCATATCACTTCGTCAAAGATTCCATCGAATGGTATTTTCAGTTTATTGAATAGCTCTTCCTGCTTTGCATCTGCACATTAAATATTAATTAAATAACTCTTCCACTAAAAAATTACAGGTGTTTTAGAATTGGGATATGGTTAAAAACTGGATTTTGACAAATCCATAAACATTCGGTATGCATCTACAGAAATATTACAAGATTTTGTATATCATCTAAATCTTCATTTATTGACAAGAAAAACTGACTAATTTGTATTGAAGAAAGTTCCCCAATTGTTGAAAGAGATAAAAATAAATTTATTTGGATTACCTTGTGTTTCCTATGTTATCAAATCAGACTTGTCAACGAGCCGAGCCGAGCTTGAACAGAGTATTGGATATACAACGAGCCCAAAACGAGCCGTTTTTAGGCAAACCAAATTTATAGTGCTATTTGTTAATTTGATTATGCAGATTTTTCTTATTTTTTCATTCAATATTCCTTACTTATAATCGTATTTTAGAAATGTTTATTAAATAATAGGAAGAGCAATTGAAAAAATTGTGAGAACACAATATTTTTTAAAAAAACCGAGCTGAAACGAGCCTCATTGAAAGATCTTCTGTGGCGAGCCGAATTTACTCAAAATTTAAACGAGCCCAATTTAAATTTAAATTATGTCCCAGTTTCACACAAAAAAAGTTTCTGATTAATACATCTAATAAACAAACATGAATACCATTGCAAAACTAATCTATTCTTCTATTGTAAACATGGGTAACATAAATCTTAGTTGAACAAAATTGAAAGATATACATGTATTTGACAATTATTTATTGACAATAATGATTTTACGAATACAAAGTTCAACTTGTACATTATACAGCATTAATTTGACTCAATTCAAAATTATGTTAATAGATCCAGACCCAATTACACAAAAATGTGACCCAGACCAAGACCCGGTTTGACCCACTTACACCTCTGGTTGGACATCTATTGTTAGCTTACTTACTTGTTCAATTTACGTTCTAACACTTATTTTTACAATAGCAAGTTAGTTTGAAATTTATTGCTAATTTGAAGATTAGGATTTGAATTGTATTAAGTTAATTCAACACCTCTCACTCACTAATTCTTAAACGAAGTTTTGCGACACACCTCTGATATATTTTTGTATATTTATGTAATAACTTACATTTAGCCTCACTATCAATGACAAAGAAAATCAATTGTCACTCGTGCAGCTTGCTTTGACATTAGGTGAGTCATTGCTAATATTATTATGATATATTTGTGTGCTTATTTTATTATAATTCGGTGTTAATTATTCGCTAAGAATATTTTCAAAATCTATATTATGTGAAATCAAGGTGTACATAATAACAGGTCATGACAAACTTTAAGTTTTATTATGTACACCTTGTGTGAAACTAACCTAATAATGCTTGTATGAAATTGAAAAGTTCTCATGTATTGCAACTGGAAGTAATATCAAAAGTCCCTGTTTCCAAAAGAGTAGAATATTCATCGCCACAGGAATACAGTTTTGTTTTTGGCATTTCAAAATTTGATGGTTTCATAAGTGATTCCGGTACGAGTAAAAATTGTCCATGTGATATAACTCTTGAACGCGTTCGTTAACTTAGGCTTGCCACAATAAACTTTAGTGCTCCCCAAATTCTGCATGACCCTGTGTTCATTACATTTCTGATAGTTATAATTTGGCAACTTGCTTGTAAAAATTTTTTATTTCGCTTGACTTGATTAACAACTTCGAGTTTTTTCAAAAAGTGTGCCTCCAATTCATTAAAATTGGATTGAACAGTTTTTTGACGACTTCTGGAACAATGTTATGATATGTCCTGCTCTATTTACTCTGAGTAAAATTTACACTATAATCTTTGAACAGAACAAAATGTATATCAATCGATGGCAGATTAAGTTTTCTATAAGTTTATGTAAAAGAAATTAGACAACATTGCCTCCGGAGCGACCACATTTTAAACATTTGTCCTTACTTGAGTTCATCAAATTCTTCTGCATTCTCCAGGTAATTTTTTCTTTGGACTCCAGGAAATATTGCTTCAATTTTTGCATATTTTTTGGAGTTTTCTTTTTCACTCGTCTTTAAAGATCCCCAAGCATTGTAAGAACCGATCCGGATCCGAAACTTCAAGTTCCGGATCCGATCCGAATTTTTTAAAAAAAGTTTAGTTTTCAATCCGAAACGGATGCGAATTTAAATAGGTATTCTAACAAAAAATAAACATGGACTTAAAATATTTGGTTTTTTAATACGAATAGAAAATTTTAAATACTTTAACACTATCTTGAGATAAAAAATGGACACATTTTATGAAATAGTGCATGCAAATCAACTTATTTATAATCTTTGTAATAATCTAGCTCCTGAAATTGTAATCAACTATAATCATAGTATATTTTTAGAGTTTAAATAGTTGAGCTTCTTATAGTATTACCTCCAGTATTAATTTTTTATGTCCAAGTTCAATGTCACTATGAATTGAAGTTGTTTCAAACAATAAATTTACTTCAAAATTGCAGCTAAGGCGATGAAAACAAGAATAGCACAAATAATGGTAAATTAAAGAACAACCCCAAAATTTATATTGCAAGACATTAAAAAAATTGTTGTAGAGTGTATTAAAATCCGTGTTAAAAAATTAATTTTTCAAACAAAATTTGAGATTTAAATATAAATTTTAAATTTTACTGAAATTGGATATTAAATTGGATCAAAAATTTTGAATTATATAGCAGCAACATTAAATAAATTAATAGTATGCGGGCGGTATGATTCCATAAACATTTTGCATTAGTAATAATGACAAACCTTCTGAGTAATAAGTTGATCTTGGCATTGCAAGTTGCTTAGAGTGCATATTGAAGAGCATGCCAAATTATATTAGTATTTTACATTTGTGCAGTGTTTGCAAAAGCTAAGGCATTCTACTTGCTTCTCTGTGTTCTGTTCTCTTTGACATACACATTAGAGAGAATCCTTTTCAGAATTCTGCTCCTCCATTTGCAAATTTGTGCAAACAAATGTTTTTGGGTGCTTTACTATTTTATCATTATGTGATGGCTAACATGAATCGCATTTTCAGATTTGAAGTATTATTGTCATCAATTTTATAAGTTGTTGGAAAGAATAAGGCCGCAACCTGTTGTATGAACAATGAAATTCAATTACAAAATTTCACTTAGATTTAGATTATTAACACACTTAAATTGAATTTAATGTAAAAATATGCGTAATTTATAAAATGTACAAATACACACGTTTTAAAAATGTTTGGATCCGAAACATCCAAAATTTCTCAAATTGAAGATTCGATCCGCATCCGAGCCGATTCCATCTCTGCTTCATGTATATTCACTTGTTTGCCAGCCGCGCACAGAACTTCAATTGCTTCTAAACACAATGTGCAGCAATACTTATTGCAATCTGACAACACTAGAAATGAATGTTCCGCAAATGTTTATGTTACTTGAATAATGCAAAATATATATTTGAAGAGCAGTCGTTGGTTTAAATGGAGCCGACTGGGCCCTATCGTCCTTGGACACCCATCTGCATCTCTTCTAATATTCGATAATTTTAATATGCGTTTCCAGCTTTTTGGTTTATTTGGAAGGTGATCCAAAAAGCAATTCTAAACATGCCTTTGACAATTGCGAAACTAGTACGTTGACTGAGGCAATTCCTTCGCATTTGTTTCCTTCCAAATACAATTAGTTAATTCGTAATGAAATTGTTAGCGAGGTTTTTCAACCCATGTTCTATTCGAAATTTTTTCATTTTTGGACTACTTCAATTTTATGTTGAAAACTAAACCAAACTTTGTTTAGTGAAATTAGGCTTAATTTTGGTTATTCATAAGTGGTATACACAAGAGGGACATGGTGAAATGTCCTCCATCCGATTTTCAACATTCATTTCCATATATTAAATAATAAAATTCGTAAGTAATCAAAAATAAAAAACTAAGATGGTCAGTGGCATTTTCTGGGTCTATTTTCTCAATATTTTGGATATTTCGCAGGGATATGGGCCGCTTTTCGTGACTCACGTAGATCCTACCTCAGATTCCTTCGTCAGAGAAACCTGGTTATGTTCCTGCTCTTAGTTTCTAGTTACTACAACCCACCATTTGAATGTTCCTGTTCATCATCACGTAGTAAGTATTCCATCTGTTTTCGATTTACCATCTGTGTTTAATGATGTATGGCGAACAGAAATCCGCGGCTAAAAATTTACATTAAGAAATGCTAAGGAATTAATCAAATACTATAATAAAATTTATACATTGATTTGCATATGAGACATTCAAAAGGTTTATCACTTTATCATTGAGTTTTGTGTAAAGTTTTGAAGTTTTTGCGAACTGTTAAAATACTTTTTATTTAAACCACTTAATATACAGTGTAGACAAGAGTCTTTGTACGGAAGATTAGATCTATAATATAAAAGCAATATGTACAACGCTGTAAGGTAAATGTTTCAAATTTTATGAAGCTAATGATAGTTAAGGTACCCGTCTTTTTTTGTCATTATAATTACAGACGGATTGGTCAGTGTAGTTGCTGATTAAAATGCCTGAACTTGCAGCTGAGAAAACTTTACAGACTAATATTCTCAATATGCCAACGTGATCATTGGCATGCATTTAACTCAAAAACAAAGGATAAAACAAGGTCCAAAACCTTTCACAAAAAAGATCTTGAGTTGAGTTCTTTCCATCTTTTTATGACCCACAGAAAAGTAAAATTAAAAGTCACTATGGTCTCAAATTTATCCAATACATCAACCAGACGTTATTTAACCCGCAAATGAACTGCATGGAAGAATTTCTGCCATGAATTCGAAATGAAGGCCTATTCTTATTCAAGAAGACTTTCGTTTTGTCGTACTAAGTAATATTATTTTGGTGTAATTAACTACGTCTACAACTGCACTTCCCTTTCTTGCATAAGTCTAGATTGGCATTCTATATTTTTTGTTAAAGGTGGCTTTTAGTAATATTTTATGGTGTATACATACTTGTATAAATAGATCCTATGATACTTTATTCTTTGAAGATGTTTATTAAAAACAAATGGAAATGTATTAAGGCAACGCATCTGATAAGCATTCCAGATCATGGTTAAGCTAAAGTAGCTCAGCGTACAATTGTAGTGATCTCTTCCAAAAGTTCACTAAAAATGTACTTAAAATATGTTCAATGTAATCAGTGGTGTATTTTGGGGGCTATAAGGAATGTCCCCTTCCCCTCTTCATAGTTTCAAGATTGATTTTTTGGTTTTGGAATAGTGTTTTATAAAAGTGTTTAAAGATTAGTGGTAGAATGCACTTTAACGACCAATTTTTTCGAAATTAAACTCTAAACTTGATCAAATGTGAGGTGTCCCCGTCCCATAGAAAATTTATGGATGCGCTCCTTGATGGAATCTAAACATAATCGTGTTACCTGAAAAGTATTCTTGGTTATGAAAGTTGTTTTTTTCCTTTTTGGCTAAAAATAGTTTTGTTTTCAGATGAAAGTAAACGTATAATTTACATTTCAAAGTATGCAGCTTTGCTGAAATATCCTGAAGTGGTTGCTAATACAGCAAAAAATAGTACAATAGTTGCATCAAATCTTTATAAATTGGCTTACTTCTTCATGTTATTTTCAGCTGTAGTAAGTGCACGTTTACCATTTATTTTTCTGTTTTGAATTGGTTTTCAGTGGTGAAAATGTATTTAACCTTAAATTAGGGGTTTTGACGCTCTTGCTCCTGTGACAAGGTTTTTAATTTCCAAAGCGTCATTCTCGACAACAATGTTATTTGCTGCACTAGCATGCTTTCCAATATAGGCCATAAATTTGACATACACTTGAAATAGAAAAAATACAAAAAACTAAGCCGAAAATGAGGGAATATAATCGACAACTAAGTTAGCCGCTGTGGAAGTGATATTTTTGCATCAAATGATTTCAAACCCAATCCTAAAAACCCAACACGTGAGCCCATCAAAACCAAGTATTTGCAATTGAAAACTAGCATGTATTTTCAAGTAGTAGCTATACCAAAGCTCAAGTATATTGCATTGTTTGAGTATCAAGTACTTGATCAATGTTCTTACTGGGTGTTTTACGTGCTTTCATGTTGGCCTATAGAAACAGACGTTGTATTTTATACAAATTAAAAATAGTTGAATCAAAGTATGATTATTTGATGCTTTGAGGAAAAAGGACATTTTATGTATAGGTGTAACATTAAGAGATTTACATCCCCCTAACTTTCAGGCAGAGACATGTTTGAACAGTACTGGGGTGTTATTTTTTTACAATAAACTAAAAAGATTCCAGTTTTTGAATTCACCAGTAATGAGCGCGGTTCGGTTTCATTTTCACACTAGAGTCCTGCTCAAGCCGAACCGGGACCAATTTGGTTTCATATTTCTTTTTATATTCATACTAGATTATCATATTTACTACTAATGTTGTGAAACAAACTCTTGTAGTTTCTTTCTCAGAGCAAATGCAGAATGAAGCGGTTTACAATAAGATTATGAGACAAGCAGTTTGTTGGTTCCAGCCTTATTTGCTTTTGTATACAGTCCCCTCCCATTATACTTGTCCATTGATCGATTTTTTTGGATCCAGATCCATAGAATTCTTTTGGAGCGAGCCATAGAATTTCCAATGATATAAATATAAAAATAATAAATTATAAAACAAAATGAGTAGTGCTTCAATATTTCAATACCATGGTATTTTCCGATACCGCGGTATTTTTCTTAGTAAAATGCAAAAATGTTGATAAAAAATTAAGAAGTACGACACATTTTGTACAATAAAATCATTTACTTTTTACAACGCTATCCTTGACATTTGCATGTAGTCTTATTTTTAAGAAAATGGAGAAGAAATCATCATTATTTTATTAGCAGGGGGTTTGTTAAGGGCTACATATTGTTTTTTGATAAAATACCAACTCATACTAACCTAAATTCTATTGATCCCTATAGATGATTAAAATAGATAACTTTAGAGATTTACAATACATCTTCATATGCAACGTTAATTTTGTTGGTATTAATGCCAATTGTCTATAGTAGATCTCACTATTGAACTAAAATTTTGGATCAACGAAATTTACCCCACATCTATGGATCTCAGGTTCAGATCCAGATCCATGGACAAGTCTGCCAGTTTCATGAAATATCCCTCCTGTAATCCCATGTGCTTCCCAACATATTTATTTTACCTAAAATTGACAAAAATTATTAATGAAGTTATTTATTTATTGTCCCGGTACAACTGAAATATTCAGTAGAATGTGAATCTCATCGGATTAACTGATCCCGCAGAACCCTAGTGTAGAATTGATGCTCATTAACCCCTTAAAGCCCAGCGTATGAATTCATACGTAAACGGAATTCTCTCAAGTTAGTTTTTTCTTTCCTTTTATCAGTAATATAAATGCAAATGCCCAGCGTATGAATTTTCATACACTCCTAAAAATACATTGAATGCATGCAATTATTTTTGCAAAATTTATAATATTTTAACTTTAATTATAAAGTTTCATCGAAATACACAAACTTTTTTAAATTCGAGCTTTAATGGGTTAAGGAACTCACTTACTTTAATCTAAATACTAATATATGTGTTTCTCATGGTTTTCATATGCTAATGGTTGTTTATTTAGATCAAAGTGACAATGGATCTGCTTCGAATAGTGAGACAATTACCATCATTACCCGAAGTAAGCAGACTAGATATTGTTTGCCTGTATATGTTTTGTTTGCTAAACATGTATGCATGTAACTTTAACTATATTGTATAGGGAGTAGCGTTTATACACAACAAATTTCTCTGCCCAGCCAAACATTTCAATTTCTTTTTATTCGTTTATCCAATATAGATTTTTGGAAATATTTCTGACATTTTGCAGTCCCATGTATTTTCAAAATTTTTTCTGAAAGATTTTTTTTCAGTTCAGTTTTATGTTCTTGTCAAATTATGCAAATTAAAGGCGTAACTGTGTTCCCACTTTTACTTTGATTAGGGTTTTCCACATGGGACTTTTTAAAGACAACAATAATTTACCTCGGTTCAAAATCCTATAAAATATTTATGATTGAATATCTATTTCAATAGACTGGTTGAAGACTGCAAATCAAATTTTTGTCAAAAGGGAAGATTTCTATCGTTTAATTGATATTTGGTTTACCCAAGACCCAATAAGGCAAGAATATAATTTACCATTTTTCCGAGTTCAGGAGTTTAAATTCTTGCTTACAGACACACAACCGCGTTTGTATGTTTCATTTATTGTGCAGTGTGCTTTCCCTGCTGTCGCTGCTTGATTCATGGCTTGTGAATGCAGTTTTTTTTCTATCACAATGACATTGTTCCCACTATCCACCTTGCTGAACAGTTTATTAATGATTTGGTTGAGTGGATGCTTTCAAAGGATTTACTAATAATATTAATAAAACTGAAATTATGTGGCTTGGAACTGGTTGAAGACTGCCATTGGTTACATCATTTCTGAATTTCAATGTTGGCTGCCAAATCGGACCCGCCGTTTACCTAAAAAATCTAGGCTTGATTATGAATGCTAATCAAAATATGAAGTCACTCGTGCCAAAAATTGTAAAATCATGTAATTTCCATTTAAATCGTGTCTGGCGAATTCGTGACCGCCAATATACATCTCGTGCACTCGTTCAAGCTATCATAGCATCTCGTCTTGACCAATATAACTCTATTCTTGGAGGATGTACCCAAACTCTGATTAACAAACTTCAGAAGATTCAAAATAGGTGTGCTCTTATTGAGCTTCATTGGCTCCCAGTTAAACAAAGGATCCATTATTAAATATCGTTCTTGGTGTGGAAGTCATTAAATGGCATAGCACCCACATACATCTCCGAACTTTTGCTATCTTCAGTGCCCTGCGATCATCCTCGTAACTGTAAAGCTCGGGGCCAAGTTATGGTTCCAAAAAGGAGACTGTCCTGTGGTAAGGGTGGTAAGGGGGACGAACGATCTTCAATGAACTTCCCTCCTCCATCCGTTTGATGACTTCGAAGGAATTATTGAAGTCAAAATTCAAACAGCGCTAATTTGAAGAAGCTTTTTGTGATAGTTTTTAGCGCTTAAGAGATGTTTTTACCTATCAAGTTCTCTATAAATAAAATGTTGTTATGTTATGTTATGTTTTCGTCTACATATAGAGGTTCTCTAACAGTGAATCTTCTGTGACAAAACATAGAATTTTGTTGAATTTCTTGTTCTTAGTGAATTCTCACCGGATCCTTAGTGTTTTTGGACTATTTAAGCCTCCTGATGTCATAGAGACTTCTTATATGAAATTGAATATATTTAATTGAGAACTTTTAATAATGGAAGAATTTTAAAACCCGTTTACTTAATGTGCTTAATAGAAGCAGTTTTAATTGGTTATTCGCAGGACTTTGACTATATAGTAAGTGCGTTATCTGAAGTATTGTGGTCTTGTAATGACTAGATAGAAAGCTTACATTCACTCACAGTAATCATGATTACAGAAATTCACGTCGATTATAAGAATATACTGCCAAATGTATATGCGATGTTTAGTAGATGATGCGAATATCTAAAGTCTTTGCAGGCTTTTCACATATAGCTCGCAAAAATTTAGTAAACTTCGTCTTGCTCGTGTAGTCTTATATTGAGAGAAATGTGTAATGTAATATAGTTCGCTTCAAACAAATGATGCAGTAACCCAATCTTTACAAATAGCAGTATAAAACAATGTACTCGGAAGTATTCATCATCATCTAGTTACAAGCATACAAAACATCCATTAATTTGAAACTTATGAGTGATGTTAAAATGTTGCTTTTCTATTGGGTGGAAGCTTTGCCAACTATAATTGGTTAATTTCATCTTATTTTGAATGTATTTTTTATTATTCTTGAAATGGAGGAGTTCCCTGAATATTGTCTAATTTCCTGCTTTGACCAGTTTTATGTTCTCTATGTGAATTTTGCAGTAATTTTCGATTCCTTTATGTTGGGGATGACTAACATTTTTGACATGAGTTTAATATGGCAAGTTTGCTCTTTCAGATCACCCTAATTTTTTTGAGTGCCTCTCATAGTGATTGGGTTTGCTTGATGCTGTATGCTTTCTAATGCATTACAAAACTAGCAAGCTAGTGTAATGACAATAACGTTAGTCTTACATACGTAACTATCCATTTAATCTAGACAGATTAATATACAAGTTTACTTGGAATTAATGCTGATTTTTGGCAACGAGGTTAATGAAGCCTTTGTTACACCACTAAGTAAAAATGTTAAACAACACAATTATTTGTCATTACATCTAGATTTTGACTTCCATTTGGACTGATGTCATGTGTGTAGTAGGAGTATGTTGGCTTCTACATATTAATCGGCATTTTAATTTTTAGTAGTTTGAATATGCTATGCTATTACACGAGTACCTGATCCAAGTACCTCTTGACACATCCTGCAATACAGGCTGAGGTGCGTCAGTCCCTATATTTTACTAAGAACATGAAAACCTGATGAATTGTCAATTTTTGTCATTCATAGTTTGTTTTTTTCAGAAAATGTCATCTAACCGGAAGTAAATTTACTAAATATCTACCTTAAAACGTGTAAGAATTTTGTTTGAATAGTCCCATGTGTTGCGACAATAATGCAAAATGAATTATTTATAGAATCTTTAGTGTTTGTTTCAACAGTTGAAGGATGTTTACAATATAGTAAACACTGATTTGCGCATTTTCCTGATCCTCTAGCAATGATTTATGGATTAATGAGTAGAGGTTAGTTACCATTATCAACATCACAGATGTAGTTATTTTGTTGTGTGAAAATGTTATAGATGATTCAGGCTGTGTACTAGAGTTGTTCTCGAGGTCTTGTTAAGTTTCCAATGGCTTTTTGTTATCATTTGGTAACCTGTTGCAGGTGTTGCAGTTTCTGATTGCGCTAATTTGTTTTATTGCAAAAGCTGCTATTCAGTATCCTTCGCCTCTTCTTCAAAGGTTCTCAAAAATATATTGACGTTGCGATGCAGCTCTTCTTTAAATAGTAAGTAATAGTCTTGAGATTGTATTGGGATTCTTGCCTAGATAGAAGCCAATAATTCTGCTAAAACGCAAAAATTGATCTAGGAAGTGTAGTTACATTTGGAATAGTTATTTTTCAATTTTCCCAATAATGACTTTGGGATCTAGAAGAAATGCAGTTGTTAAAAAATTTGGATATTCCGTGATATTTAATATGTTCTGATACAATTCCCCTTTTGGAAATGCGTCAATAGTAGTTTCAAAATGATTTCAGTTTATACAGACAACGTTTTTTTTCACGCCTTCAGTTTCTTTGGTTGATGTCTTCTCACCATGATCATCATGATCTTCCTTTATTCTTCTAGGCATACATTCACTTGGAGATCTCCAATATTCAGGTGTCATTTCTTCTGTCCATATTTCTCTAGTAACACTTTGTAAATGGGGGTAATGACAACAGTTCGCTATTCAGATCAGAAAAAGGAGCTGTCCATTTTCCATTGACACCATTTTTTGATTCAATTTACTGTATGGCATTTTGCAACATCATGTTGGTAAACACCCGCGCCACATATTCCCATCCACAATGCAATCTTTTATTTACATACAAATGAAAACAGTATTTTACCAGAATAAACTTATTGCTTAGTCATCACTTTGTGAAGCCTACATAACGCCTTTCAAACAATCTCATATTTAAGCATTATTCCCAACTTTTGACCACTGCTGTATTTCCATTGAAATTTGTAATTTTCGTCTGCTCCTTCAATAACTTCATCATTTGCAAGAAGGCCTTCTGGTACACATCACCGCTATTTCAAAGCATTGTCGTTTATCATGATTTCTTCATAATTGTTGAGTGGATTTTGATTTACAAGGTGTGATTAGTTTTCTTGGACAAACTAATTTTACATCATTATTAGGGTTTTGCATTTTAATGCTTTCATAAATTTATCATCATTGGCTGGAAGAGGAATTGTCATAAGCATGGCGTTTACTCTAGTTGCTTTGACAACCACAATTAATAACGTGATGGTTAGTTTATTGGTAGATGTAATTTAGAAATCAGCGCGCTACTCTCTAATATGTAAAGCAGTTTGTAACTTTTTGTTTTATATGAGATGGCGGAACAATAATTGATGTAGTTTGTTTTAGGTTTGTCATAAGTGCTATAGTATCAGCTTCTCTTGCGACTGGAGACAGCGGAAGGTTCAGGCCCGATATTTAAATGTAAAAATTTCCAAAAATTATAAGGCTTGAACCAATCGCTCATCCTGAAATACCCGGTCGCGGCTGATATTACAAACTGCTTATGCGAATACCTTAGAAGTAGATGAGATGACCAAATAAGCCTAGGTTCCCTACCTAGCGAACGTTTAAATCGATGATTGTCTTGTATTTTATTGCAAAAGTACATTCAAATGATGGTGGTAGGTAGTGTACAACTGCCCTTAAATTGCAGATTTTTAAATTTTAGTGTTGAAAATACCTTTTTAGCACAGGTCTGTTTTAAATCAATTAGTTGATCTGTAATTAATGGACGTTTGATTGTTCTAAAAGCTAAGGTGTTGTCCCATGCCATACCCGCTGTGTTACCGAGTACCTGACATTAAATTTTATTAATAACACGCTTAACTAATTTTAGGTGCCTTTCATAAGGTGTATGAAAGCGTACCCATCTTTTAATTGTTTCATATAATACATGATCACTAGACTTGTCAAGATTAATAATGTGCCTTCCATCAATTATCATCTCCTAGGGTCGGAAAGTTATTCATGCATCATAGGTGGTGTCACCCCTGCATTAGCATCTGCAGAATGATGGCAAGTTTGAGAAATGTGCATTTATCAATTGACCTATTTTTGATCAATATAAGTAATAAGACATGAAACGCATACTTTTCCGACTCAAGGTATTATAATTTTTGAAACAATTACAAGCTTGAATAATGTACATAGCATGGTTTTAATTTCAAAGCGTTTCTCACTGTTTCAAGTTTTGGCGGGCACGCTTTAGTTAGTGTGGCAAGCTTTACGATAAGTAGCATTCTTACATTTAGGTTGGTGGCATTGAAGAATGCTGAACATACATGTATATGTTTATTTTGTAAAAAATTTCCATATTTCTGTTACTGTGCTATTTACATATACTTGCAATTTCAGTTAGAAATGCAAACAGTGCTCTTTATCTACTAACGAATTCTTTTTGTACACCTAATATTTCTTCTTTGTATAGATTTATTTATACTAAATTTTATTTAAAAAGTTTCTTTGCATCAAACAATAACTGTCTAATAATTATTTAAATACTGTCTTGCTTTTATTGGCACACATACTTACACTGCATGTTGATAATTACGACCCCTTAAGTAAATTAGTTCAATGGAACCTCATATTTTAAATACGTTCATAGTATTGGACCTTGTGTTTTGGTGCTCTTTGTATTTAATATTTTTAAATATTTATATATTTATCTAATATATTTTATTTATTTACTGTATGAAAATGTTCTCTAATGGGGATTAGATAGGTTGTTAAAATCATTGACTAGGACTTTTTGTATTCAAATTTAGCCAAGACTAAATATATACAATGCCTATGCAAGAAATACAGAAAGTGTGTCATTTTAATGCAGTTGTTGAAAACGTTTTCTATGCATTAAGTTTCCAATGAATATTCAGTAACTTCATTGCTTCTTCATTAAATGAAATACATTTAATAATTGCTCGAAAATCGAAATTAATGGTCATAATAGCCTTGATCCAAACGTTTTACAGACTTAAAGGATTGTGAAATGTATTTATTAAATATTCAATAGGCTAACTATTTATTAAGGTCATATACCCGGGGCATATATATATATATATATATATATATATGTATATATATATATATATATATATATATATATATATATATTTATATACACCGGGTATATCAAGTAAATTTCGAATTTCTATGGTTCAGTATGAAAATTATTGAAACAATTATATTTTGCATTTCAATGTTCAAAAACCAATGCATTAATTTTTCAACATGTACATTGCAGGAACTTTTATTTATAAACCAGTCAGTTTATATCAGATAGAATCTAAACGTGTGTTGCATGCTCTTAGGTTATTTTATTTAAGGTTGACCTTATTTAAGATATCCCATGTATTTTGCATGTATCTTTTCTCAAATTGTGTATCAGTTAAATGTAAACATTTACATGTTTGTTTCTTGTGAAATTTATTAGCGAAAGATCATTAGTTATGCTTCAAAGTTTCACCTATTCTCCCATTTTTTCCCAGGCACTTGATTTAATTTCATTTATCTATGAACTTAACATCCACATTCATTAATTTATTATTCTCCTTATTCATATATAGTTAATATATGTAGTAAGTGGGATTAATTGACACACACCGTTATCCCTTTATGCTGACTTGGAGTCAAATTATTTAGTATAAATATATATATATATATATATATATATATATATATATATATACATTGGAACAGTGATGATATTAATATCCATTTATCTATAATTTTTGTGCCTAGTGCAACATTTCAAACACTTTTGTTTATTTATGGTTTTTGAAGATTACATTTATTGTGGTTCTCAGCAAGGAAAACATGTACTGCAGAAATTGTTTTGGATTAATTTTTATCAAATTTTTTTCAAAATTAGATGTACATTACTACATGCCACATCGACATGAACATAAAAGAAATTTTAGATGCTAAATATTGTTTGTCTTGAATACTTCCCTAAAATATTTCCTGAAGGAAATCTATTTGAATCATTTCAAGATGTTGGAACATCATAATGGTTGTTGGTTTTTTAGCTTGTTTGTTTTGGTGTTACTATCTTATTTTATCTTCTATGTGTTGGAATTAGTTTATTTGTTGCATGCTGGATTCGTACCAAGCACCCCATGAGGTTGCCTACCATTCTCACTGTCATGATTTTTAGTGCTGTTTGTTGTTTTTAAATTCTTTAGAGGTTTTCTCAAATTGTTCTGGAATTGGTATTATTGTATTAATTGTTCATTTTTCTAACTCTAGTGGTTATTCTGTTTTTGATTCTCCTGTAGGGAGATCTCTGCATGCAAGTGCTGGTATCCCGATGATACTCCTTGCACTTTTGTTAATTTACACGAACCACATGTTTCTTGTTCTCTTTCCCTTGTTAACCAAAGACCAATTGTGAGTGAATCAAACCCACCTCTTGCCAATGATTGGAATTGGAATTCGGCACTAGCGGCTACTCCCAGTCCTATTTCTCCTGAGAATCGCAGACGAGTCTTGAACACTGCTACTGCTCCACTGCCACTCCCTGCTCGGCCCAGCTCATCTAATTGAATGATTATCTATGTCGTAGATGTTCGACAATTCGAATTGGAGCAGTTGAGGAACTCCCTGTCGCAGCAGATGCATTTACGAGTGTCACAGTATCAGAGAGCTGAGCAGCAATGGTGTTGCAATTACAAATAGAAGACTTAACAAAAAGGCTGCAGCTTTCACACCAGTGCCCATTAGCAATCAGCAGCCACCTGCTCCTAGTCTTGGTGAGTACATTACTCAAGAAATGCTCGTCAAGGTGTTAACCACTTTTGGTGATCAGTTGACTGCCAAACTAATGCAGATCATGTTACAATCACAGCCAGATATTTCTCCTGCTCCCAGATGCTTTTCCCCAACTCGGTCTTTGTCTAACCTTACTCCAGTTACACATATGTCCACTTTCTCTCAGTCAGTGTTAAATCCTGTTTCAAATTTAGTCACCATCACTGCTACCCCTGCTAGCAGAAGTAAGGGAGTTTCTAGGGTTTTGCCCTCCCATCCTTCAGCTAGAACCTCTGGACAGTTGCTGTCTCCTTGTCTAATGCCACCTACAGGGGCCATGTCTGCACATATTATTACTGAGCACTCGACTCCTAGCTTGCATGTTCAAAGTAAGTCTCTGTCTGATGGGAGACCACGCTTCACTCAATTCATCCTCATGCCCAGGCAGAGTGATAATGATCTGTTCCATAAGCAATCAGCATTAACCAAATTTACTGGAAGAATTGATGAGGTAGCCCAATCATTCAATGAGTGGTTCTTCTTGTTTGAAATCACCATGAAACAATATTGAATCAGTCAGGAAAACACTGTTGTTTATTTCCCCTCTATTTCGAAAGTCTTGCTTATAATTAATATATGATGCTTGACAAAGAGACAAAAACCAATTATCAGTTACTTACCGGATATTTTGATGATCATTTCTGTGCTCTGCACATCAAACAACTATACAAAACACTCTTATGTGAAATGTCTTTCAAAAAGGGCGATGATGTGCGCAATTATATTACTCAAGTGGAATGGTTGCTCTGATTAAGCAAACTGTCACCTAAATACTCTTGGCATGATCTTTTTGCATATGTTTGTCATGGGTTTCCTCCCAGCCTCTGAAATCAATTGGAACTTAAGTGCAATCCTGAAGAAGGCCTGAACACATTGATTCAGGAATGTGGCATTCTCTACCAGGCATCATTACAGTTTATCCTTTTGTTACTATATAACCTCAGTCATAGTTGTGCAGGTAAGGATTTACTTTAACTAGATACTACTTTAGCTTCTGTTTCTATTAACACAATGTAACTAGATTCAATTGTTCACTATTTAGGTGATGAAACTATGCAGCAATTTCTCCAATGATTGATAATGGGCATCTGCCCAAAGCTGATCTCCACATCTAGTTTCACCAATCCTTCAATGTTCCATTTGGTTGAGTTCCACATCTCAGTGCATACTCAAGACATGACACAATTCGACCTAGACTCTATTTTTTAAAAGTGTTTCATTTGTTCACAACCTGACTTGTTACTAGCTGCTTAATTAATGTTACATATAGTCATTACCAAAATATATTGGCTTTAATAAATGTATTAATATCGAGCAGCTTCCTAACCTACATTTATAATTTAATACATGTTTGGTCACTTTATCAGTCATTTATGGGTCACTAATTTGGATCTAAAACAATATTAATATACTCCCTAGGTTTCAGTTATCCAACCATTTCATGAAATTAATTATTTAAATACATGTATTCAGTGATCACTAGTTGGCTAAATGAGAGAAAAACTCCTATACCTAACATAAGTGCACTTTCATGATCTGGCACTGACACCCTAGAATAAATCTCAATGGTGGATCCAGACCACTACTAAACACTGCTCGTTTAGCTCAACATCATATTAAATAATCAAACCATTATAGTAGAACAAAATAAGAATTCCAAATAAAATTCTTTATCAATTGCTTACAATGTTTAATCCCTATTTATAGCAAATCTAAAAAAGTACCTGTCGATTTCAAATTTAATCTTCTCATCTGCCAAGATGGCTGCTAAAAATAATGGAAGCAATTTCGCCCCCTCGTTTTGCCAAAAAGTATTATTATTGTAGAATCATGCCAACTCGCCGTGATGGCCGTACTTAGAGAAAACTGTTACTTTTCTTAGGTTAAACATAACACGAGGTTGACAATTTTCCAATTTCTCTCCTCTACTGTAAATGCGTGGTTCATTAACTTATTTAATATACCGGAGCCTTCGTAGCTACTTAGTTAACCAAACTTATTTAGATCAAGCAGAGAGATTAGAGAACAGGATCGACGCTCAAATAGAAGCAGCGCACTCTCAGGAACACAATCGCCAGCTGCATCTTACCAATGTAACTGCCAACGTAGTAAAGAGAACAATAATGGAATGGTGATGTGCATAGTGAACTC
>CABFPE010000744.1:312410-330047 GCA_900660155.1 Hofstenia miamia
ATATATATATATTCATTGAAAATATTTAAACAAAATGTTCCATTTTTCAAAATTTTAGTTCACAAACATATTCTGATTTTCTACAGAAATATTCTATATGAGAACTCTATTTATGAAAGAATGAACGTCTTAGTCAATGTAATCTAATTTTTGGTCAGGTTATCGTTACAATTCAAGCCCTTTCTAAAAGTGATGAAAAATTCAATGGAGATGTGCTTACGATTCTTGAACAAAAGCCATTTTTTTCTAAGGAACAAGATATTTTTAGAATATATATTCTTATAACTGTAAACTAACGTAACTAGGATACTTCTTTAAGACTGGTAATAAAAGAGAAACTCCTAAGCATTTTATTTCAATGTCAACTAAGCTGTTATTTGCAAATTTTTCCATCAATTCATATAATACATGAAGGCCTGATACGGTCGAATAATCGTAAAGATTACAAAATGTTTGATATTGATGAAAATCAATTGTCAGTAAAACTTTATTGACCAGCGTGAGAGTGACTCAGAGTTGGCTAAAATTGTACTGCAAGGAGGGCTATAGCCCACCATTGTGACTACGTTCTTGTAACCATAGCTACACATTTTTGAAAATCATTCATTTTTCAAGTTTGATTCTAAGTTCCTCTGCTGTGTAAAGTATAAATCTCATTACATTAATCGAAGAGGTATTGAAATGGAATTGTAATGGATTTCTACAAAATATTTAATTTCTGAACAAATACATTTTAAAACGTGTGTGAATACGTAAGAAATATAAATGGATTTTGTAATGACATTTTTTCTTTACAATATAATATTACAACGCTAAATTATATTTATAAAAATAATGTCAATTTGACTTATCATTGAACGCTGTTGTATATGATAGAATTATAGAAAACAAGCTAATTTTGTTTTTAATTTTATTGGCAAATTAAATTATTATTAAAAAATTCTTCGTAACTGATTGCAACTACATTTAACGAATATATTAGTCACAACCACTCAGTTGATTAATGGTGCAAACATCAAAACCCTTGAGTTTTACTATTTGCTCTTTGAATGGGAACTTAAGTTGCTTTAAAAATGTGTATTATCTAATAAATTTTAAAATTTGATCACATTTTAAAAGGTTTATAAGTTTACAATTATTTTGAAATTTTCAATCTAAGGGATGTTTGCCGCCCAAATGTATTTACTTAATGTGTTACGATTTCACTAAATAGCTTTTTTTACTAACAGAAATCAGAGGCTCAGTAGTATTGTAGTCAAACTGAATTAAATCGTTTTCCTTTTTAGAATAGCTAGTACTCCCAGGACAATTCATTGCATTTGACCAATTTTTACAAATTAAAAGTATTTGATTTTTGTTAGTGATATTTTTATGAAACTTGTTTTGAATTTAGTTTATAATGCGTCCAAATAAAATTGAAACTGTGGTGACAAATGTTTTTTCGTCAAATATGGGTTGAGGAATTTCCAACTATTTTGTTCTCGTAAAATTTGATTTTCATGAATGTTGGCCAAGAAAACCCCATAAAAATAATCCCCCAACTAACTATATAATGTATCAATTCAATATATAATTCAGGCATCGTATGATGATCCTGGTTTGCTATTGTGAAATATATATATTTATCCACACCACTTTTTTTTACTTGAACTATATGATTACATTCGGATTAACCATTCTACAGATGTATTTTCAAATAATGAAAAAAAATTATTCGTTTGTAAAACGATTCGCACCTTTGTATACAATTGCAGTTTAAATTTTACAGTTAATTGCTTAGAGGCATGTCTCCAGTTAAATTTTTGTAGTGTTTACTTCTAATGTCTCTTCACATCTGTGAATGTTGGATGGTGCTAGGGTAACAGCATTTCATTAAAAACCAGAAAATTCTCTGATAATGTCAAATTAATAAATTATTCAAAAGTTTTTGTTGAATCAACTTTATGGGAAAAACAATTTCAATTTCTGCAATTTTTTAAGTCACACGCAACTATTTAACATTCGACAAAATATGTTTGAACGAAAGGTCAGACATATTTGCGTACAAAATTTTTGAAGCCATTCTATTGCCTAAATTGATATCGAAAGAAAAATTTAATCTTGGTATGTACTTACCAAGATGCTTAAAATAACGTACATAGCGGCATATCAAAGAGTATATAGCGAAATATAAAAAAATAAATGGAATTCTGTATTACTATGGATGGTCATTAATGGCTATATTTATTCAAATTTTAACTATATCTGTGCAATATACTAATAGTTTGCCAACTTTCGTCTGAATTGTTTACATTGCTGAGTAATTATTTAGCTATACTTAGGCGGCCATTTTCAATAAAGATTATCTTTGTGCTGAAGCAGTTCTTCTTATAGTAGTAGGTACATCCATTGCCACCACTGTGGGCGTCATAATCATATTATCAATAAATTTTTTAACCAATAAAAAATCTAACTTGTACATAGCGACACATAAACTTCACAAAATGCAAATAGCGACATATATATTTTGTTAGTACCTACTACATAGTGACATAATATACTATATATTTTATAATAGTTATTTTTTCACGAGAGTGATCTGAACATTGTCACACTATTTTATATTAAAATATGTCACTGTGATTAATTGTTATCACGAGAGTGCTCCTAGTTTCATCGTAACATTATATTTTCAATCAAAAATTATTTTGTTAATGCCCAATCGTCCTATTTTGCAGAGACGAAAATAATCGCTCTGAAATTAACCACGCGATGCTCAAATATATCAACACTGTCATGTATTTCTATGAAAACACACTGCAGGCCATTCTTAGTAATGACCAGAGCGTTTAAGTTAAAACAATGCTACCAAAGGCCAGGAGTGGTGCTCTAAGACCAAGTAATTTTGTCAGAGCGCTCTCGTAAAAATGCACTACTCATGATTGATTGCATTTGTTGCATATTTGAGGTGTCAGTGTTCAATTTGCATAGTGCTATTGCGTGTTTTACTGGCCCAATTTCAGCTAGTTACAAGTCATTGTAAGTTTAGTTAGGTATTTGTTCCCTATGAGTAAATATGAAGTTTTTGAGATATCTGATTTGAAAATTGTTTTCTTATTACATTTCACTTCAAAAAAAATTAAAGTTAGTGATAACAGAAAATAGCATTGATTCACTATTTTTAAAATTTGCAGAATGAATTTCTAAGCTTATGTATTTATTGGGTTAAAAACCATGCTTTTCATGAGTGCAGACTTCCCCTGAGTATCTTATTTCTATAAGAAGCGTGAACCTTAAAACTAGAAACTTTGTAAGCGCATCGCATGAGAATAATATTTTTACAGAATTACATTACACTTACAGAAAAAGCTTTGTTTTTTGTAAATCAACTTATTCTGAAAATAAAATCTTCCTTATTTTCTATTACGAAAATGTTTTATTTCTTAATAAAAAATTTGATTTCATATTTTAAGACAAAATTATATGATAGTTAACTTTAGTGCTGATGCATAAGAACGCTTTGTGCAAAGTTACAACACTGAAACTTAATTTTTTCAACAAATGTATAATTTTAGGTTATATTCATTCAAAAAGTGATTTGTATATCTAATTAAAATATCGAAACTTAATCGCGTTTTTCATCGACCAATGTTATTTGAGTATTATGTATACATAAACACATTATATATATATATATATATATATATATATATACATATTGGTGAATTGTAACTTACTAATGAGAAATTGCAATTACAAAATACTAGAAGTGTGAATTTTGAATGCTACAAAGCACCATTTTCAAGTATGGTAATTTAGGTGCATTTTAAAAGAAAAGATTTTAATTCTTTTAATAGCATTTAAATATGACGCTTAATGCATTTTGAAATTTTTTTTAAATTGCACTGAGTGAATTTTTTCCTTGGCTTCACATATGCTGATGTTCTGTGAAATTTCCCATGTATTCTTGCTTTGCAATAAATTTTTTTACTAAGGGATTAATTATTTAAGTTATTGCAAATCAGAACTTAACAAAATTGACAATAGAAAATCAAATTTAAAATCTGGTGCGGTAACACATTAAATATGTGGCTTTACCACTGCCCGACATGACAGTGGAGTATTTTAACAATTCTAAAATCATGTCACCAAGTATTACAAAGTTGGACATACAATAAGTATGGATCACACATTCACATTAAACCTTAATATTGTCCACTTACAGATGCAACTGCTGCTTATTTATATTATGTTAATTTTGTATCAGTGTTGAAACGAACTCTTTGAGTAAGGCTAAACTTTTTAACGTTTACTTTCAACAGTAACTCTTTTTACGTAATAATTTTTTAAATATTAATGCTTAATATACATTTAAATATAAAACAAGTTTACAACCGTGTGAAATTGTACGTTGTCTAATGATTAATATTCGAAATAAAGAAGAAAATTAACTCAATTTCAAGAAATTACATTAAAAGGGTTTTTTTATGATCTGCAAACAGAGTTCAAATGAAATTGATAACACATCAACAGAGACCATGGAAAACTACAATTCCAATATATGTGTAAACTTTGTTACAAATCACCAATATATGTATATCAATATCTCTATATAAAGGACAATTAGGCTTGAAATTTAGTAAATCCAATTGGGCACTTGTTTTAAAAAATTCAGAAAATATTATTTGAAAAACAAGAAAAATCTTGTTGCATCATAGTAAGCGAATAGACTGATTTTGCCCAATTTTCCATCACTAAAAATATTTTAAATGGTTTTTTTCTAAACATTAAATTTCTTTTATCTTAAGCTAGAAACTATTCTTTTGATTTTAAAATGAAATTTGTAAAGTACTATTGCAAGAAATAAATTACTCCAGAGTAGAATTTCACGATGAAATTATATTAGAAAAAGTCTTGAACATATTAATATAATATACATAACTTTCATGAAATTTCAAGATAGTTTTTCAAATCCAAAATTTTTTTTGTGAGTGTAAAGAGATTCTTCTTATAGCCTGCAAGTGAATGAATAGACACCGAATTAAGAATAAAACGCAGTAACTCTCTGCAATCTCAATTCCGCTTTGTTACTAAGAACATTGGGCCTTGACTTACAGTTTAAAGTTTTTATAATAAATGAGTGTATTATTCACACATTCCAATAGTCATGTTTTAAAATCTTAAAAATATAGAAATCACTTACTTGTATAGAGTGTTTTAGTAGTTCGAATAAAGTCCAAGTATTGAATTTTTCGACACTCAATAAATGCAAAGTTTTTTTTGAAATTTATGTCAAAAAGTATTTTTGCTTGCTATAATTAACATCCAGATCCAGTCTGTGGTCTCACGATCTACAGTTATGCTCGGTTAGATATTTATTATTTACATACAATTTGCTAAACGTATTATTTCGATTAATATTAATAATTTAATACCACCTGCTATCCAAGTCAAGGAATTTTCTTACTTTTAAAGATACAATCAATTTACTGTGCTAATGAGTCGACTTTATTTTCTTGCAATAGGAGTTGAAGATGCCAATAGATTTGACCAAAAGTTATGGATGGGTTTGTGCTAAAATTGGAATTGAGAAATTAGACCAACTGCAGGTGACTTTGTTGTCAGTTAATGTCAAACCGTACATTTTTATTTTCGTATAATAGAGTTTTTTGTGAAAATATATATATTTATATTGTTTGCAATTCTACGAAAGTTATAAACACAGTGACGGAAACTTTACAAAGAAGATGGGTGTCTCAATTTATGAAGTATCGAAATTATCAATCATTTCCCATTACTATCCATTTTTTAAAATATTTTCTATTAGAATTTTTAAACGAATTCAAATTTTATATTATATAATATAATAATAATTTTATTGTTGAGAACAGCAGGTGATATTAATTTATTAATATTAAGGAGGCCGATTTTCAAAAGTATCATGAGTGTGATTGTGTCTGAGAATTATCAAAAAACTTAAATTATTTGGATACCTAAGCCTCAATGATTAATTGATTGCCCCATTATTCTTTGCATTATTATCGTTTGGTCGGTGCGCCATTAACGTTCAACAGTAAGCGAATAAAGAAGTTTTCTTAGCATAAATGGTTTAATTGCACATTCAATACTAAATACAATATTCGAAGTTTTTATTCGACAAAATCTTTCAAATATAAAATGAAATGTATAAACTAACTGCTTTTACGATCTATTTTTTGACAGATTATAATATTTCAACACTATTTTAGATTCATTGTTTATGATACGAATAAAATTGAGAATATTGGGTGAATCAGACTTGTCAACGAGCCAAATATTTAAACTCGGCTTGGCTTGTTTTACCTTTTATTTTTGGCTCTTCTTGGCTCGGCTTGCCGCATAGGACCAATCAATGAGGCTCGTTTGAGTTCGATATTTTTTTAAGAAATATTACGCTCTCAGAATTTTTTGACAGCTCTTCCCATTATTTAATAAACTTTTTAAAGTACGATTACAAAAAGGTATACTGAAATAAAAAATAAGAAAAATTGCATAAACAAATTTCAAAACAGAACTATACATTTGTTTTGGCTTAATAAAAGCTCGTTTTGGGCTTTTGGTATATCCAATGCAGTGTTTTTAAGATTGGCTTGACTCGTTGGAAGCTCGGCTCGTTGACAAGTCTTGTTTGAATTGAGTTTGTTAACATTATTATTGGCTCATTGTTGGATTTGTTATTAGCCTTTAATGGCCCAGAAATAATACTACATCTGTTTGCTTGTGTGAGTGAGCGCATTGTCGAATTAGATTATACTAAAAAATTAAACAATTTTTTAAAAAAAATTCAAATTCCAAAATTCATTAAATCAGTGTTGATAAAATCAAGAAACCATCAAGAGTGACAGATTGGTTGTCTCATACTGATTTGTAATTTCATAGTAAGTGCAAAGGTTAAATTTAGTAAATGTTACCAACTGGATTATATTTCACAGGCCAAATTCTACATATTTTTCAACATACTATAAATTTGAACTTTTAATGTCATTGATAATAATTGTGTTTCATTAAATTGAAACGTTAATTATCGATTTAAATCTTATTTTTCATAGTGTTTAGGAAATTGAGTTGATATATCGGAAAATACTATGCATGATTTTTTTATTTAGAAGAGTTCTAGTGATCGATAAATAACATAAACTAGTTTTAATCTAACTTTTTTATGTAGCTTTGAGTTCATTAAAATTTTCAGTATATCTAATATCAATATCATATGGTATGGTTCAAAAATAACGCAAAAATTACACCTGAACCACCCCATAGATTAATTACTCCAAGATAAAATGTCATTTTAGTCCAAAAGCGTTGATGAGTGAAAACATCATTTAAGAGAGTTTCAATTTTTTCTTCTTACTTAGATACTGCAGTTCACCAATCTAAAGAAAAGGCTAGTTTTATTTTGACTTATACAAGTTCTGTTATGAAAGTCTGATGAAACGATAAACGAACTTCTGCATTTAAACGAGTGTCTAAAATTTATCACAAACGAATGCTTTATTTCGGTTGTAGTAAATAAATGGATCTATTGACGAGAATTTCTTTTGGAGTAGACAAGCCATTCCATTAAATTGAATTGTTAGGAGCTAAGTTTCAATAGTGGTGAAGGAAATTTAAATTTTAAATAAAATATGTTTTAATATAGCAATGCCAAAATAGAGTTTATGCAGGTACATTGTCCATTGACTAATGGACCTTTGGATTATATATGTTGATTAATTGCACAATTCATGTAGACAGTAGAACTCTATGAAAGATGAACGCAAAACATAATGCTGACAAAGACCAAAGAAAGTTTCAGTGTTCGTATTATTAATCACTAACATACTCACTAGGTGTTCTAATTTCTGCTTGATCGATTTTTTATGCCAGCCCACATAGTTCCATTGTCTTCATTACAACTCTTATTCAATTTTTTGTTAATATTTTCTCATGTGAAATCATGGCACTAGTTTTTTGACAAAATTATTAAAATGGTGGTTCTTTTATATTGAAATATTTAATATCGACCAGTAATCCTATCGGCCTAGATGATCTCACAGAGTCCTCAAGTTTTTCTTAAGATTTAGGCAAAATTGATGACAGATTTGGAAAAAAAAATTTAGTATGAACGTCAAAGTAATTTTTGCTTTTGGATAAATTCCAAAGATTCAAAGTGTCAATGAAGCGTTTACTTTGTAAATTGCAAGATCGACTACATTTTGATGTTGTTTCTCTAAGTTGATCTCCAAAGGGAGCAATTTAGAAAAAAAATTAATTTTCCGAAATCCGAACCTTATTAATGATTGCAAAATACATTTGTGCTCACTAGATGGCATCATGCAATGAATTTGCAAAAATTTTGACTATTTCTCGAAATATTCTTTGATAAAAATATATTTGTTTCAATAATCACAGTCACTTGAATTACTTGAAAGACCGAGCTACAATTGATCTTTAATAGGTAGTTCACTTGCTAATAACAAAAAGTCATACGTTTTACTAGTAGCCAATGAAAATTGCCTTTCCTTCATGTATACCTAAAAGCAATGCATTTTCGCATCTAGGTATTCTTTGAATATATTTTGACGTATACCCAGCGTCCCCTAAGCATTTTCACATGTAATACCACTTATGTTACTAATTTAATTGATTTTTCATAAATTGTATTTCAAATCTTTAACCTCTACTTTCTTTTCTATTCCTTGTTTTCATATATTTAATCTCTTTCAATTTCGCTTTTAAATTTACGAGTTTAAATGTGTGGCATGTAGTTTCAGGATTTTATTTTGATTTTTAGTGAAAACTTTTTTGCAGTGGAAGCTGGTATATTTGAAAAATTATAGTGAGAAATGCTTAGTAAGTAATGACATCGTATGTTTTCTTGTTTTTTATGATGAAGCCTGAAAAAGTTTAGCCTCCAGTGTGATGAATGATGACCTTACAATTTCCTTACTGACATTTTTGAAACAATTTTTAAAACTGAAACCAATCATCAATTAGATTTGATTGCATTGATTTGTTTTCATCTGATATTTCAAACTTATAAATGTGTTCAAATAATTGTCAACAGCAATTAGAATACTAAACTGTCTGTTTCGGCCCATTTTCCCCTGTATATGTGTGTGTAATAATATGTCTTCATAAAATACATGGCCTAAGATCTAGGGTTGTAAAACATTTATAATTTTTATCAGCGCAAACTTGATGTTTTATGTTTATAGGAAATATACAATGCGATTTTGTTTATCCTTTTCGGAAGTTATTTTTCTGTCGAAGAATGTTTAATTTACAGAATTTAGCGTTCATTAACATCATTAAAGTATTGCCATTTCTAAATTTACTAGCTACACACGGAATCTCAGATAAAAAAACCATATAATAATAAACTATGAATCTTAAAATAACCGGGACTGAATTCCGAAAAAATTTAGAAAATGGGTGGAAATTCCGGCATTACAAACCCAAGACCACCGTTATTTTTTCCCAATTTCATTTCTATTTTCTTTGCCGACATTAGAAACACTAAATTATTAAGGGATCTAAAGATATTCAAACGAGTTTATCTTCTAGTAGTATAAAACACTTTCACTTGTTTGTGTGTGTGTTTGATATCTATATGCGTGATGCTTATTTTTCTTAACATTTTCTTATGTAATTCTTATGTAATTCTTATGTAATTCTTATGTAATAATTCTTATGTAATGTTTCAGAGATGATTGATATTGAGGTGGACGAAGTTCTAGCTCAGGCCAAAATTGGTTTCTGGAATTTAAAAATGGCATTAATTGGACTCTGCGGCTGTATGATTTCTGCTGGAGCATACGTATTTCCCGCGTTAGCTTACGGTGAAATGCGTTACACCTGCGATGTTCAAAACTCTAGCTACGTAGTAGATAAAGATCAATGCTCGTACACATTCCAAAATATTACTTCTAAATGTTTGCATTTCAAATACTCCCCTGGAACATTCCATTCTACTTTTGTATCTAGATTTGATCTGGTGTGCGATCGAAAAGTTTTCATAGACTATAATCTTCAAATTTTGATGTTGAGTCAAATGTTTTCCACTTGTTTTTGCAATATTATCATGGATAAAATTGGTAGGAAAACAATGTACGTTATCTCGACTGGCATGTGCGCCATGTGCTCGGTAATGTATCTCGTTGCGCCGAGGGTTGAGTACGCATTAGTAGTTAGGCTCGTTGAATGCATTTTTTTAATGTCTGCGTACGTATCAGGATTCGTTTTGATAACAGAATCCCTTCCTCCAAAATACAGGATCGTGGGCACTAGTAATGCCGAGCACTTCTATGGCATCGGCATATCATATGCTGCTATTATATCACTGATCTACTCGGATTGGAAATTCTTTATTTATACACGTCTACTCATTCCTTCTGCTTGCTTATGCATTGTCGCGGTTCTTTTTATTGATGAATCTCCGAAATGGCTGCTTCAAAGAAGACAATACACCAACATGTCACGAGTAATCACCCGAATATTTAATCAAAACCGCACTAAGATGCCACCAAGCATAAGCGATCGTCTTGTAAACTTGAACAGCACCGATTGCGAAGATGAAAAGAACAGATTTACAATCAAGCATCTTATCCAGGACATTCCCTTTTGGCAACTTTTCCAAACTAGACGAACTGCACTCTGGATGATAATTTTATCAATGAACTGGATCACCTGTGTCATTGTGTACTACGGCTTACTCTTTAGCCAAGAGCTTTTCAATGTTAAAATCCAGTATTTCTTTCTGATTTCAGGCCTTTCAACAATGCCTGCTTGCTTGATGCAATACGTGATTGCAAATAAGTTTGGTAGACGCTTTGCAATTATTGTCAGTTTTTTTCTAACAGGGATTTGTCTCGTTGCTGGTGCCTTCACACCAAATCACGGAATGTGGGTGATTATGCGATACATTGTAGCTTGCAGTAGTTTCCTCTTTATCACCGCTGCATTTTTGACCATTTACATGTGGCACAGTGAACTAATGCCCACAAACCTCCGAGCAATCGGAATTGGAATCGGCTCTTTATCCGGTCGTTTCTGTGGAATTTTCTTGACCCCAGTTTTAACATATCTGTCTGATATTAATCAGAAGTTACCAATTTATATTCTTGCAGCTGTTGTACTCTGCGCTGCGATATGTTCCATGTTTGTTCCAGAAACTCGTAACCAGTCGTTGCCGGATAATATTGAAGAATATGAATGCTATGGTACAGAAAAGTACACTTCACTCAAAGAAAAACGTTCTATTTTAATAAATGATTTAAATCAGATTAGCATTTGACTTTCACATACGTTCAAACGTTTTTTCGTCTGTCTGTATTTTTGAATATAATATACCAATTTCATTTATCTTGTTTTTAAGTCTGATATGTCGTGATGACCAATATAGTTCTCAAATTTCATAATGTAGAATTTGTAATAAATTGCCTAGCAACTTAACATCTGCTTAATTTATCTTTGGCATGCCAGCTGCAGTAATGAGTGGGGATTACAGTTTTAGAGGAATAAAGTGAATATGATGTGTTGTAGGAAATATATGTTTGCAGTTTTCAGATGAAAAATTAAGAAACTGAATGATTGAAAACAAGTAATTGATGTAATAAACGTTTAAAGTTTTTTTTAAATTTATCCCATTTAAATCATTATTCTTTATTCTGAAGACTATACTAAAAATACCTCATCATTCATCAATTATCCGAATATCAAGTAAACTTGTTTCTTTCGAATCACATTCATTTTATGTGCGTTTCTATACGATTGCACGGAAAGTTTAACAATAAATTTTAGTCCTTGTGATGTAGATAAACAATATTTAGTTAAGATTAATTCCTGAATGAAGAGAGCGCGTTTTTTCATGGCATGTCACTATTTAGAAAAAATATAGTGACCAACACAGGGCACTGCATTTTGATTTTAAACTTGCACCAAAAAAAATTGACAATTGAAAGAAAAGTTTTAGTTTTTTGACAAGAGAGAAAGACATACTGTAGACATAGCAAGCCTCAAGTCTGACGAATTTTCAAATTCAAGCCTAACCCGGGAAGGACCTAACACCGCACAAAGGCTTTCTTGGATACGCGTTATGGGTTATTTTGGGAGATTTATTCTTAATTGCTTAGAACTTCGTCGGCTTAAAATTTATAAAAATTTCATTGTCTTATTAATTTTTGCATAAAATGTTTTTGTTGCCTTGTAATGAAACTTATTCACAACCCATATCGTATATAAAATATTCTTGACCAGAAGTATGAAGTTTTTTATTCAAATTTTCCGTATGTTTTTTAAGTAATTGAGAAAAAGCCTCATATAACAAAAGATATTTTCAAGAATGATGAGAAAACTAAAAACAACAAGAGAATGGATTATGGTTTTCGTTGTGAAACAAAATCATATTTTTTAAAAAGTTGCTAAAAAATTAGAGAGCCTGTGTTGTACAAAATACTATGTTGAAGAAATTGCGGTCGAATACTTAAACAAATTTTTCAAGAAAAACATATTTTTGGACTTACATGTAAAGTTAAACCTTCAATATTCATTGAGTACTCGAAACGGTTTTTTGAATTTTTTTTCAAAAAAATTACTTCAAAGTTAGGCAAACAAATGAAATAGCATCTATTATTCGGTTGTGTAAATTAAGTAGAAAAGGCGATGGAAGTTGTTTCCGATCCCTATCTGACCCCAACATTGACTCTGATCAGATACCGGTACCAAAAATAATACTTCGGGACCAGATACGGGACGTAACCTGGACTAAATTGTTCAGGACCAAATAACTGTATGTTCATAATAACAAGAATTCTCACCATAGTATATTGTACATTAAGCATTCCATTTGTTTAAAAATAATACGCTTAATATTCATTTCGCAGTTTACTTGGATGTGTTAAGCCTAAACCACATGGTTTAGTTGGCTATACTATTTGATATCAAATATTTTCCTTTTCAGTTAAAAAAAATTTAACTTGATATGTGATAGCAAAATTATGGACGCTATTACTACCAGGACCAAAATTTACTTTTCGGGACCAAAAAAAGCCTGAGACTAGAGAGTGACATCGGGTGCCCGATTAAAGCCTACCTGAAACCCTAAAGCAGGTCGGGTTACGGTACAAAGATTAGATTGATTATTAAAAAATACTGATATTAATCACCGCTTGATTTGAGAAGGATCCAAGACATTAAGTAATGCCAATTAATTGCTGTTTCCCCTATCAGAAAATGATGGATGTTAATGATCATTTGTTTGGACAGAGATCCATAGTGGCAGATAAAAGTCAACGTTTCGGACGGGGGTGGGTTAGGGCGGATCGGGTTCTGGTAGAAAATATTCCGATCGGGTCGGGTTCGGGTCCATGTTTACCTCATATTGTCACTCTAACCTCGACCAAATAGAACTGGTGCCACACACCTCTAACAGTAATCATTTATGAAAAAATTCCTTTTGAATAAAGAACGCAATCACCCCTTTACCAATGCTCTTGTTTATTATAAAAATGTGAAATTATATGTAGGAGTGATATATAAACGTATATTAAACTTTAAACAGCTTAATTCTATTTATTTAGGAGGAAACTAATATTGTAAAAAACAAGTATTGAGTGGCACATTCATTTAAATCAAATATAATTTTTAGGAACCAACATCTGCTAATTTTTGGTGGGGTTGCATCCGAAACTTCAAACATAAATGTCGCTACTGAGTTAACTGAATATAATAAATGCAATCCTATATCATCCCCACCTTTCGCAAATAAATGTTAACNCAGGTCGGGTTACGGTACAAAGATTAGATTGATTATTAAAAAATACTGATATTAATCACCGCTTGATTTGAGAAGGATCCAAGACATTAAGTAATGCCAATTAATTGCTGTTTCCCCTATCAGAAAATGATGGATGTTAATGATCATTTGTTTGGACAGAGATCCATAGTGGCAGATAAAAGTCAACGTTTCGGACGGGGGTGGGTTAGGGCGGATCGGGTTCTGGTAGAAAATATTCCGATCGGGTCGGGTTCGGGTCCATGTTTACCTCATATTGTCACTCTAACCTCGACCAAATAGAACTGGTGCCACACACCTCTAACAGTAATCATTTATGAAAAAATTCCTTTTGAATAAAGAACGCAATCACCCCTTTACCAATGCTCTTGTTTATTATAAAAATGTGAAATTATATGTAGGAGTGATATATAAACGTATATTAAACTTTAAACAGCTTAATTCTATTTATTTAGGAGGAAACTAATATTGTAAAAAACAAGTATTGAGTGGCACATTCATTTAAATCAAATATAATTTTTAGGAACCAACATCTGCTAATTTTTGGTGGGGTTGCATCCGAAACTTCAAACATAAATGTCGCTACTGAGTTAACTGAATATAATAAATGCAATCCTATATCATCCCCACCTTTCGCAAATAAATGTTAACTCATAGGTGATATCGCTTAGTAAAATTTCCCGACCCCCAACCCAACCTGCAGATTAGGGCTCCATTATTGTATGTTGAATTATATGTATGAAGCGAGATATATAACAAACAAATGAAAACGAACAACAAATTTTAAAGAATATATGAAATCAGTTTATGAAACAGATAATAAAATTGTCAAAGGGTGATTTTGCTGCTTATATTTGGATTTGGCATGCCAAAATACTTTTTGAAATTACACCTTAACGAAGCACCTTGCCCTGACCTGTCCCAACCAGCAGCTCGACCCGAGCCACCTCCACCTATGTGTTAGCCTTAGATTAACTAAATTCTTCGAAATTCTTCGCGGCATAACAATATTGTTTTTTATATGCATTCTCAAGAAAATATATGTGTGATAAAATGCAAATGCCCCAAAATCTAACAAACATTTCCTTTGAAAAGAATGGCAGTAGTACGATGCGAACTGCTTCACGATGCAGAAGGATTTCGTGAGGGCATAAGAATGCAGGCGAATTTAGAGCAATTGCTAAAAATATTTTTTATGCCATGTATTAAGATTGCAAGCCAAATCAATTTTCATCTGCCATCGCGCGACAAAAATATTTCGTAGCAAGAAATATTTCGTGTAGCAATAATCGTAATCAGTAGAGTATAAGCAATTCTATTCGTAGTTATAGAGGGCAAAGAATGCCAATGTTTAGCTGTTATGACTTAGAGACTTGCTGTAGGAAAAATTTTGGTTCCTTTCCCGTCCTGCAAAAACATTTTGGTCTCGGTATCTAGTTCCGTCCCGCAACATTGGTCCAAGTCTTAGTTAGTCCCGCAAGAAATACCCATTTAAAAATGGATGTATCATTGTTATCGATGTCATAAAATTGAGTGACTGGTTTCGCAAATCTCTATATTATTATTATTACGGATAATGACACCATATCAACCAGGGGAGCTGGCACGTCTTTTGCGGGCATGTCATGGCGCGGGCGGAAGAAGGACCCGTGGACATCGGGTATTCAAATTACGAGCCAAATAATATCTGGTACTATCATGCGCATGTCACTGATTAATAAATTTATATACTATTGCTTCGGCGAATCATTTGTAAATTTTTTAAAATTTCTTATGAAGATAAAACTCAAAGTCCAAAACTCAATTAGGTTTTTTGGATATATAACCGTGCGTCTAAACATGGCTTTTTATAACACTAACAGGATGCGAACTTAATTGTCCAAACTAGGTCATTTTATTAATAACATAGCTTTTAGCGAATTAGAGATTATTAATTTGTTTACGTTGTACTGCCCTTAAACACTGATTTGCTAAAAGGTTGAAACAAGATGGCGCAACTCCTCACACCCCCTATGAAACAAAAAATTTATTGTCTGAAAATGACATTCAAATTCTGCAGTGGCTACCAAAATCTCCAGCTATCAATCCAGTGGAAAACGTGTGGATAATCCTCAAGAACTTCGTAGAATGTTATTCAAAGACTTAGCATTTTTTGTCTGTAAATTAAATTTTCTTGAGTCCTATTTTTTGCCACAAGTTATAATATAAATATTAAAATATACTGGTAGCTACTGCAATGGCGTTAGTTAGACACAGCAGACAGAATGCGCAAACGTGGCGCACACATATCAATTCATTTCTAGGGCAGTTTGGCCCTATCTAAAGAAAGTGAAACAGGGCATTTAATTATTGCAGTTTTATATCGTAAATAATCCTCATTTTCTCTTTAAAAATGTAAAAGTTTAAATTGTCTAGCACCCTCTCATTACTGTAGCTGGAATCCATCAATTATGCCATTTTGGCTGTACATATAAACATAATAACTATAAGATTCTAATATCATTTTTACTGCATCTACGAACGAATAGCTAACACTATTTTTATTGGAAACTAATTGAATCGTTTCTAAATTGAAAGGCAAATTTTACCGCATTTGATTGGTTGATTTATAATTCTCAGTTTTATACAAAACGAGTCAATTGACTGCTTAGCATTGTCGAATGGAAAATTTCCTCAGAATAAGTTTAACTTACATCACATCTTTGGATAAATATGTGATTTATGAAGATTTCGTCATTTTCTGTTCCAAGAGTTTTGAAATAATTTCTAACAGTATGCCAAATACCAAAAACATGAGCTATATTTATTTTGCCAAATGCCTAATTTCGTATGTAAATTTTGATAAATACTTTCCTAGATGTTTAGTGTTTATTGGCAGACATTTGTTCTAATTTTAGTTCTAGTTCACAACCATACGCATGCTTACATTTTGGTTGTCATTTCCAACCTATTTTCTATGAGCTTTTTAGCCGTTGGGTATTCTAACTTAACATAACATGAGTATTTGTTTGATCTTAAATTTTTTGGAAGCATTTTTTAAACACTTGAATTTCTTGGTTGTCGGAAAAATGTGATCAATTATTTTGAGGGTTAAAAAAGACTATATTTAATAAGTTTTCACTCATTTATGATATTAAATATTGATTTTCAAATTTTTTTCTAAAAAGTATGTATTTTCATAGTTAAACACCTCAGGGATTTTTAAACATTCTTCATGATCCTATAAAAAAAATTTTGAACGCTTATAGGTCAAAAAATATTCCTGCTATGCTCAACTTGAAAACACCTCTGACTTTGGGCAAGGCTCGCCTCATTGGGCTTGGAATATTTTTCCACACATCAAGAAACAGTCGAGGTTCTTTGTTGCTTGCAAGAGCTCTATAATACATACACATTAGGTATGGAAAGAGAGTTTATCTTTTCAACAACTTCAGTAATAGCAATACCCTTTAACAGAAATTTCAACCTTGCATTTAAGCCTGTTTGCCAATAGACATGTTCATGCCTCACGATTTCAAAGTATAAGTAACATTATGTATAGACATTGAAAGCTTGGACAGAGCACATCAACAGAGTTGTAAATTCTTCCGGACAGTCCAAAACGGGTCAGTTTGAATCACTTTGAACTAATTATAATAAATCGGGTGGGGTCAGGTCACATATTTTAAAATTATGTGAATCGGGTCGAGTCAGTTCAAAAATTATCGGTTATACTTATTTTAGCTGGCAACTTTAATTTTAGTAATCTTAATAATATTGATAATTGATGCCCACTTAGCATATATAATAGAGTGGCATAAGGCCGGGGCACTATATATATATATATATATATATATATATATGTA
>CABFPE010000745.1:27786-44782 GCA_900660155.1 Hofstenia miamia
GTAAAACTAAAATAAATGTAAGGTAATGTAGGAAAGTAAAAATAAAAAAAAATGTAAGGTAATTTGGGAAAATTAATAATGTAAAGTAAGTTAATGTGTGAAAGTAATACATGTAAAGTAAAGTTAATGTGTGAAAGTAATACATGTAAAGTAAGTTAATGTGGGAAAGAAAGTAAAAATAAAAAAAATGTAAGTTAATGTGGGAAAGTAAAACTAAAAAAAGTAAGTGTGGGAAAGTAAAACTAAAAAGTAAGTAAATGTATAAAAGTAAAAAAAATGCAAACTAAATTAGGTCACATAAATACCACAAAAACTAGTAAAAGTACATGCATGACGTCAGTAAAACACCCCCGTCGATATCCACGGCGTCTCAGGTCAAAGGCCACCCCTCTGGACCAATCAGTGAAAAGTGACACCTCCTTCCCCCCACCTCTCGACCAATCAGAAAAAAGTGACACCTCCTGGAACCCCCTTCTACTACTGTTAGCTTTTTTTGTTTAAATGTATCAAAAAGAAATTTTTTCTGCAATACAGCATGTGATGAATGTTCCATTTCCCTTAAAATTACATTTTTGATGAAAGAATTTGAGAATGAATATAATTTCACTATATCAACAGTACTATATACTTCAAGAATTATGTATTTAGGTGTGATTCGGTTGAACTTGATATTTCGATTGCCTCAAAATGCTCATAAAATTGAGTTATTATGTATACAGTGATATTTCGATAAGAGAACCACTTATATAAATCTTTTTGCAGCTATGAAATTTATTCCAAAGAATTATATTAAAAGAAAGTAAATTAGTAGACGTATAGAATATTGAATGTGTATTCGCAAAGGAAATAATAATCTAAAATGCTTTAATTCTTTTTTAGAAACAAACACGAGAGGCAAATTTGCTGTTAACAGCATTATCTGTTGTTAATAGTCATTTAAAAAAATAGTTTTTCTATTTTACAGCACAACAAAATTTTAAACTTGGTTTGCTATATTTCAAAATACGAAATTGGTACACTAAATGCTATTCTGTTATTCACGGCTTTTGAGAACTATGCACAGGCCTGAAACAATTATGTTTAGGCCCCAACAAACGTATACTAGTTGTGATAGCAATCTCAGAGGAAACCAGGTTAAACATTAAGTTTTTGTTCAACAATATCTACAATACAACCATGCTAAACATAGCGTAAAATTACTAAAAAAATATATCATTAATATGATATCATCATATAAAATTTAAATTTTTAATTTCATAATCCTTCATATAGGTATAGGAGGGTCTTCGAACTCTTAGGATTCGAATTCGAAATATATTTCAGATTTGAATTTTTACGAATCCTGTATCCAAGCATTTTTTGTTTAGGTGACATTCAAATGCGTTCAATGTATTTTCACATTTATTGCTGTTTACAACCAGTGACAATTAAAATCCGAAATCCTAATTTGGGGGAAAAATTGAATGAATTTACAATTATGAACATCATTTGTTCTTAATTAACCAAATACAGTAAAATTCGAATTCACAAAGACAAATTTGTAGATTAGCAAGAGCCAAATTTATACACAACTACTAAAACGTTAATAGCTAAAATTGTGTTATTCTAAAATTGAAGTTAAAATTTAAAAATAACTAAAATTGACAAAAACCATTAAAAGAAGTGACGTTGGCTTTTTAAGGAAATATACCCATCTTTCGCTGTTACTGGTTGCAAAAGTAAAATTAACTTCAACAATTTCCAAGATGGGCAAAAAATTCCAATTTGACAAAACATTAACTCCATTTAACAAGTAAATTATATCCATTAATTTCAATTGAAATATTGCAAAATAACATATTTGAGCATTATAATTCACAAACTAAAATTAACTCACAGAGCACTTATAACATGTCTAAAACAGCTGTTTACATCAAAGACTGTTACCACCCATGCAAATAAATAGTTATTGATCAAATCACTACTGAAACAGCCAAAAATATTGGTGATCAACAAACTAGATGATTAAAATACGATTGAATAGACGTTGGATGCTAAATTGATATAATCGAATTAGCAAATTTTGAATGTAAATTTCACAGAAAAAACCAAATAAATTTTTTTAGTAAACAAAATTTTGGAAAAAACACGTTGGGTGTGAAAAATGCTGGAAAATTGCTCCCTAAAAAAATTTACAATATACAATATCCAACGCTTTTCGCCTCATCTATTTAATTGTATAATTTATTAGGCTTCAATTATAGTGTTAAGCTAATCGATAAAATAATTTAATCAAAATTAGGGAAACATATATATTAATATTATAATAATAATCTGCCAATAAGGATAATCTCTGTGTAAAGATTTTTATTTATTAAAAAGTCCATCTCTCCTTTGATATAATACTCATTCAATTGACTCCAGGTGATATAATTTAAAGGTTGATAATCACTTCCCACTGGTTTTACATGTATTTATAGCCATGGGGAATTGCTAGCATTTCGAAGTTGAATGACTAAGTATTCTTGACTTGTTACGTATCATGAAAATAAATTGAAATAATATATTGATTGTTGTCCCATTTTGTAAATATAAAAATGCAAATTGGCAATATCATTCAAAGAAAATTGCTAAAATTTTAATCTGTTTTTAGACAAAAGGCACTTTTATAAATCCACACACGCTAATTTTCACCTACAAAAATACCAATAATTTATAAATTTACAAAATAAAATAATTTAACACTTTGAATCATGAACGATGACCCCTCGCATCTAAAAGCACAAGTAACAATTAAAGAATTCAATTACGAACTTTTCCAAACTTTGTTCAAGCTGACGAGCGTAAATAAAAAACAAATTTTTAAAAACATTTGAAAGGCATATTTAAGTCAATTATTGGAAATATATTCTATTATCATAAGAGATCATTCATATGCAAGCTTGCAATGTGATAAAGAACCAAAAATTATGAAATTTCGATGAAATCAAAAAGTTTATTTAAAACTTTCGATAAAACAAGAAGAAAAAATTCACCTGTTTGTTGGATACGGTGCTTGGCTCTCTGGAATGTCCTCTCACTCCTGATATATTACTCATATCTCTAACGTGATGAACTCGCAGTTCGACGTCTTCCTGTGAGGAAATGCTGAAGCCGCTGGGGATGCGTTTGTGCTGATGCAAAGGAACTGTTAAAATCAAGGTTTCCTCATCGGTCTGATCTTTGGCAAAGTTAATGAAAACCTTAAATCAATTTTACAAACTTGCATGTTTAAGGCATAGTATAATTACTTATTCGAGTATAAGATTCTTCTACACTGCCATATATTTATAAACGTTCTTTAACAAACAAATTTGAGGATTGTGATGCATTCTAGTTTTTGAAAACAAAAGGGAAATCTAACCGGGTTGGCTTGTTAGCACGCTGCTAAAAAACGGTTTTAGCATGTCTTTTAAGGTTTTTTAACAAATTATTTTTGCATTTTTAACATTAGTTGAAGCCTAATTAGTTGGACATTAGTTACCATTTATTTAAAGTGTACAAGTAAACAAACAACGAAGCAAGTATGTATAAGTCTATGTATGTATATAAGTAAATAATTCTAGTAAAGAGCCTTGAGACGGTAGATTTTTTAATATTGTATTAATCGTTGTAGAATTAATGTTTCAACCCATAAATTACGTAATTATGAGAAAGTTTTAAAAGTTCAACCCTGAAATACATAGGTGAAAGTGTGCAATTGTTTAAAATACTATAAAACCTACTGATTCGAGGTTAGTTTGACTGATGCTGTAGTCGGAAACACAAATTTCACTAGCTATGTCCTCCATCACTTCGAAGAGATGTGCAACTGATGGAATGTCTTCAGACGCCATCTGATACTGGAGTTGATGATGATGATAATCCTAATGATGCATTATATAGCAAAGAAGATACATTTATAAAATAAAACATCTCTAAAATCTGGTGCTTGGTTTGTATAAACTATTATGTCCAACAGTGTTTAGTCACATTATTAGTTTTGATAAATAATATGATAACACATGACAAATTATTGAGAATTAAAAAAATTGGGTCGATTTCACTACGTTTGGAATGGTAACCAAGGAATAAAGGAATACAAAGGGACCGTTTTCTGGCAAAAAATTTCAGCCATACAACTAATTACCCCAGGAAGAGAATTTTGAAAATGCTATAATTATGCAAATCTTATCTATAAAACTATAATTTATGCATATTAATTATTTTCAAGCTAATTACATTTTCATTAGTAAATATCTTGCCTAAGATGATTTAAAAAAAGGTATATCGTAATTTTTTTAGTTGTACCAAATTTCATTCATTGAGAATATTCAATTAAGGAGTAATTTTTGACATAATTTGCAATATCAGTCCAAAATTGAATTTCGAAAAAGTAAATGGGAGAATTCATGATCAAATATAATTAATTTTAGCATCTAATTTCTGCTAATTTATCAAGAGTATTAAAAATCTTAATATTATAATAGAATAATATTACAATAAAAATGAAAATTTGAAATTTTCTTGAAAAATTGTTATTTTTCACAAGGTCTACCACCTTCTAAGTTAGAGATTGTATTACAAAGTTAAAATAGAAGTGGGAAAACCAAGGAAAGAACCATATTTTTTATTCAATTTCCGATAAAATTGAAATATATATGTATATATATAATGAAATGCGATATATGTGATACATTTGTCGAACTTAAGTTAACATAATGCAATCGCAACACAATTGAATGGCAATGCATTTATTAATCAATACATTATTCAAATTATTTTGAGTCATTTAAATTCTATTTTACCAAAAGTTCTGCTGTCCTAAAAATAATTGTGGGCAAAAACATAACAATGTCAAAATTAACTATACTTACAATGAGCAAACCAGAGGGCAGAAACTGTTGCAATAAACGATTAAGAATCCGTAACTGTTTAATCCCACCAGTGACACGTGCTGTAATAATATATCCATCTCCGAACCTGTTTTTGAGATGTTGAATGCTACCAATGCATTTGAAATGACCATTCACCATTATGACCATACGCCCGCAGAGTGCCTCACACTCCTCCATGCTAAATACGAGTTTAATAAGACTTTTATTATAAATTTTATAAAATTTATGTACATTCAAAAGTATTAAATTTAGTATTTTACAAAAACCATACTATCTTGACGTAAAATGCACTGTTGTAGCATACAATTTTAAAAACTGATATAAAAGCTAAAATATAGTTAATCAAACCTATGAGAAGTCAAAATCACTGATCTCCCAGATCGAATAACGCCACGAATTGTCTCCCAGAGAAATCTACGAGCCTTCGGATCCATGCCCGAAGTAGGCTCATCCATAAAAATGATTTTAGGATTTCCTAAATTATAGTAAAAATTAAGCAACATTTGAGAGAGGCTACCAATAAGCGCAATTGCAGTTGATAACTTGCGTTTATTTCCACCACTTAGGGTTCCAGCTAACTTATCTATAAATGGCACTAACGCCAAAGTCTCGATGGCAGATTGAATAACCTAAACAAAAATCTATCAATGAAAACTATCATGATACAATATGTTAAGTTTGGTCAAAACCGATTAATGCGATAGCAGTAACCAATCAAATGAAAACAGCTCAAACTCTATTCTAAGCTATTGAGAGAAATAAGAGAGGCGAGTGTCATTTGCAATCAGAAAGACTATTTATAAATACTTATATAGGGCGCTTTTTGTTTGAAAATTATTTATGCGTTATACACAGCGCCATAAGCATCGGATTTTCTAACGTACACAGCGCATGAGCCTTATATCTTTAAAAAATAAAGTGAAAATGAAATGATAATTTTACACAGTAATCTTAAATAAAATTGATGTTTGATTTCAACAAATGAAAAAGTTCTTCAAAAATGTGCAAAACATTGGGATTTTTTAAACAAATATACCAGGGCTTTTTGTATAAGGCAATTACAAATCCAGGACGCTAAGTATTTTCAGAAATTTATATTCTTGATTAATAAATTTAATAAGTGATTTATAGTGTGAAATACCTGAAATTTTACTAACGCATGTTTATTGCTTTCAGTGTTTACATATAATCTGAATTTGATGAAGAAACATTACAAGCCATGATGGTAATATACATTCTGACGCAAGTAAATTTATAACAAAACAAATTACAGTATGACCTCATTATTCACGGGGGTTACGTTCCTTACCCCTCCGCGAATAGCGAAAAACCGCGAATATTGGATGCAGTTTTAAAGCGTATATGTATGATATTATATACATTACCAAATGTTTCCCAAACACTCTAAAGATACTTCTGCTCATTAATACAGTAAAAATCTAACAGTATTGCATACGGTTATATATTTTACAATAATACATACGGTTATTTATTTCTCTGTAATGATAATGAAACAAATTTATAAGTCAATTTTATCTAGATCTTAACGTCCGCAGTTTTGCAGAACTTGATTTTGGAGGCAAAGACGCTTCACTAACAAAGTTTTAAATGATGCAATTGAATAACTTTAAAAGCACATTTGGTTATCTCGTAATAGATTTGCACATATTGGAACTTTTCTTAACCCGCGAATATGCGGGGCCGCGAAAGGCGAACCGCGAATAGGCGAGGTCACACTGTATATTTATGTTTTTAGCATTTAAGGGATGATTTCTTAAACGGAGAATGTCCTTCTCAAAGTAATCCTCCTCAGAGATGGAATTGGGCTGGGTTGTCCATTGGATGCGCTGGGCTGGGTTGGAAAGAAATATTATTTGGCAAAATGGGCTTGATAATTCTGAGCTAAGATGTAAATACATATTTTCCTTGTTAATATATATTTTACCAGTGCTGTCATGTCTTAATTAATTAAATTAAAATGAATGGGTTATTGTTGTTATAACTGATAAATAAAGACTTTCATGCTAACAATAATTTTGACACATTGTCATATCGGTCTTTCGACAGGAGTTCCCTACTTAAGCAATTGTAGCTAGGTGGCTGTGTTCGTCTCAAGCATCCGCAGCCCAATCGGAAAGAAACAACAGTAGTGCTGGACTGGCATAATATCAGTTAGACGCATCCGACTGAACGGTGACACAGTTGGTAGTATCGAATTTGTCAATAGCTGTGCAAAAATAATATATGTTGATGCTTTTTTTGAATTTTACTAGTAGTCATTAATATTTCTCATTATTATATGTATAAGCAAGTGACAATGTTTTAGCCATCGCTGAAAAACTAAAAAATCTAAATGCTTCTGACATAAAGTAATGGATATACACGAAGGTAAGCCAATATAGAATTACTTGGAAGCCTTACTATTAATAAGATCATGTTTACATGTTTTGACTTATCCAGTTTTTAGTTCTGAATGACATCAATGTAGAATAGAGAAATGAATCATTATCATAAACATACTTTAGATTGAAATTATCCATACCCCACTTTCCCGGTAAAATGACATCCAGTCTTATTTGTAAAATGGTCTAAATTTCATTTTTTCCAAAATGGGCTAAAGATTTGAAATTGATGAGCTGGGCCTACAAACAATAGACTGGGCTGGGAACTTTTTCGATGTACTCAGCCCATTTCCATCTCTGCTCCTCCTAATAGAAATTTACCGAGCACAATATCAACTCCAAGTACAATAATTATGAATAAGATAACAATCCTTAAGAATAAAGAGAACATTTTCTGAAATAAATTAAGAAGGCGATTATTGATTAAACAAAAAACTAATGGCAGTACATGTACATCTCAAACAAAACATTAAAACCGTCATGTACAAAGAATTAATGACTGTGTGCTATGTTCAACAGTGAACATAAAGAAAATGAGAACCCATCTTACCGATCAATACTGACGTCGGATGCTAGAAAAATCTTACTTGATTTTTGTCGCACAAAGACATTTAGAAAGGTTTTCCAATGTAATGGATGTAAATTTCGCTTTTAAAATTGGACGAAGCTTAAAAACAATTTTCATTAAAAAAATGAAAAATCTAATGCGATTTTTTTAGTAAGTGAGCAAAGCGACAAAGTAAAAGAGGAATTCATGAATCTTCTATTAAATGCGGTCAAGGCAAATCAAAAAGAAAATTTTTTAGAATGGTCTTAGAAGAAATCAATTATTTAATAAACCTTTGATAACTTGGAACAATTGCTTGATGAAAACTTCAAACAGTACTTTTGGATCTACAATGTTAAGATAAATTAGTTTACTTTTCCAATTTGCAAAATTCATTGATAGAAATTTAAATTATAAAATTCGGTTTGATTTGAGAAAATTTAATGACTTCTTAAACGAAATTAAAGATACTTATGCAGAAATTTCTAGCCGAGAAAACCCCATGCGCTAAATTCTTCAATTTGAAAAGGTTCCTCCTAAAGACATAGTACTTAGATTAGTAAAGGACATTGAAAATGTAATGGAAAATTAAATGGAAAATCTTTGTATACAAAATGAAAAGGCTCTAAACTTTTTGTTTTTACAAATAACACTTAATTCCAGCCCAGGCGCAATTCTTGATATAAATGGAAATTCTACTTAATGGAGAGACAATTAAAACTCGAAATAAAAAACCGGCAATAAATGTTCTGTTCACTTGTTTGTTATACCTAAACAACGACCTTGGTTAAAAGATTATGTGAAGCGATATACTACTCCATTAAATAGAGCGTTTTAGGAAATGGCCGAAATGAAAGAAAAGGCCATGCCTAAATTAATGTTGGATGCAGTTAAACATTTTCCATATTGTCTCGCTTTTCGTTTTAACTCTAATAGTACCTGGAGGTTTTCTTTAGCGCATAGCGGAACGGGCGCAAATACGAGGACTTTGGGGATTAGCGCATGCCCTACCTTTGGGATGGAAGTTTCAGTTGCAATGCAGGCGTGATCGAGTGAGCACCGTGCATTCGTTGTTGAGACGTACATTAAGAGTGGTGATTCTTGTGTTGCCACCCAACTTGAGTTTCGTAGGCGTTTCAATGTGCCGCCAAGAAGAAGAATTCCATCACAAACACAATATTGGTATGGATGAATAATTTCAGAGCAATTGGTTCAGCACTAAAACGTAAACCTACAGGACGTCCAAGGTCTGCCAAAATGCCGGAGAACGTTGCACGTGTGAGTGAAGCGGTTACGTGCAGCCCACGGTGATCTGTCACATAACAGAGCAAATGATTGACTTATTGAATGACAACACAATTTTTGTGATTAGTGATGAGGCTAATTTTCATGTAGATGGGTTTGTCAATAAACAAAATTTTCGTTATTGGTCGGATTCAAACCCTCGAGAGTTGCACGAACGCCCTCTGCACAGTGCAAAAATTACTGTGTGATGTGAAGTAATCAAAACATGTGTCATCGGTCCATGCTTGTTTGAAGAAAATGGACGAACTATTAGAGTTAACAGCAAGCGCTACCTGAGAGGGTTGAATAATTTCTTGATCCCTAAGCTTAAAAGGAACAATCTAGTTTTGAGAAACATTTAGTTCTAACAAGATTGAGTAACTGATCATACAGCCAATAATGTAATTGACTATTTGAGGACGAAGTTTGTCACCTTTTCCTTTGTGACACCGCAAATCAAACGTGTACACAAACAAACCTCGAACACTAGGTGAACTAAAAGAGGCTATTAGAAGGGAAATTGTTTCTATACCCAGGGCAATGTTGAAAACAGGATTCGACAGCTTCACCAAAAGAATGTATGTATAAGAATGTATGGCGCGCGCAATGGACAATATTTAGAGGATGTCATTTTCAAAGCATAAAGGTTTTCACATTATCCACTGAGACATCATCAATAAATGTAAATTTTTCTTGTTTTTTTATTAATTTCCATCTATTGCGGGTTGTAAAACATAGAAAATAGATTAATGTTTAGAAATTTTGAAGCTATTTTTAATATAAAACCGTCAGGTTTTTCTGAACTACCCTGTATTAGGAAGATGTGGGAGAAAGAAAATGATAAACTTATTGAAATAGAATTGAAAAATGCTCATTATGCGAAACTGGCCAAAGCCGGGAAATGGCTAGCAGTGCAAATTTCATGAAATTGCTTAATCATCAGGTTTCTCAGTTACAAATAGAGAATGTCCCTTCATAAAGCAATGAGAAAAATCAAAATTCAGATACTCAGACAATGGCTTACTTAAAATAATAAGTAAGCCATGCTCAGAGTGGTTCTGAAAATTCAGTTGATGAAACACACAATATTCATTTCATTCGTAGCTTGAAATTCAAATGGATTTCTCTAAAGGAAATGTCAGAGAAATTATTAAGAAAAATAAAATCGATTTAAGAAACTCTGAATTTGAGAAAGATTACCAAAAAAATACGAAACCCCTCAAAATATTTACATGCGTTGCAAGATTAACTTTGTTTGAAATACTAGGAAACTGTCCCTGCTATGCACGGGGATTTCAATGGGCTTTATTAGATATTTAATAAATGAATAAACAAACCATTTATTGTGTTTTCAATATTTTCGGAAGGAAATAAGTAATAAATGTGATCATCATACATTGTTAAAATCATTTTTATTCACAATTTTAGCATATGATATTCCTTAGTTAACCATTTAATATTATAATTACATTCAAAGCATGGTAACACCTAATGCAAAAGAGTGTATAGAATCACAACAAAATCGAGTCCATTATTGTAGCTGTATAGATAGTTGTTTTGTTAAATATTCGCCGGCTTACTTTTTAAGATTTAATTGCTACCCTTGGCTGATTTACTCAAGTCACAAAATGTTATGTATCACATATATGCGGACGACAACGAGATCTATTTTTCAGTTGATACTTCATTGGAGGAATCGCTTTCATTCGTAAATTCAATTACAAGTGAAATTTCAAAATGGTGTACCATGTCATTTTTAAAGATGAACGAACCTAAAAATAAGTTAATCGCTATTCGTTCTAAAAAAAATTGCAAGTAAGTTTCACGTTCCTAAAACCTTTCAATTAATGGGAGACCCCGTACCAATTGCAAACAAGTTAAAAAGTCTTGGTTTTACCATTGATGAGCAACTCGCGTGGGAATCCCAGATCAATGCTGTGTGTTCCAATTGTATATATTATCTCCGTGAAATCCGAGCATTTAGACCTTTTCTTAGTTTTTACTCCGCTCAATTAGTAATTCAGTCAACCATTCTTTCTCGACTTGATGACTGCAATTCATTATACGTCGGACTACCTGATGTGCTGATAAAGAAATTGCAAAAGATACAGAATCAAGCTATAAGAGTCATTTGCTCGGTAAAGCAACGAAGATGCCATATTTCGCCTCTAATGCATGACATCCATTGGATGCCTATTAAATCTAGAATTCAGTACAAGGTTCTAACGATAATGTATAGAGCGTGTCGCAACTACAGACTACTGAACTACCTTATTAGCTGTTTCACTAAGCGAAAAGATTCATCCACTAGGAGATCTAGTAGACTGTCAACTGAAGTTGATTTCTGCGTTCCTGCTTATAAAACTTCAATTGGCTATCGATCAATTGCCGTTCATGGCCCGATATCATGGAATACACTCCCAACTAATCTTAAAGTCTTGATTCGTATACACAATTCAAGAAGAGGTTGAAAACTTACTTATTTACTGCGCATTACTATCCTGCTTCGTGAGAAATCATGAAACCACGCCTTTGAGCAATTTATTTTTGTAATTGGCCATGTTAATAATAATAGTGATAAATATATATTTCTGTTTTTTCGATAAATATAGAGCGAAAAAAATTGAATCACTACATAGTGCCCTGTAGTTTTCAGTAATACACACATCCTGCATTTTTCAACAAATTTGAACTTTGTGCCTGTCATACTGCTCGTATATGCAGCGAGTATCTCACTAGAGAGGGTGTTCGGGTGCTGCCATGGCCGGGTAACAGTCCAGAAATAAACACCATTAAGAATGTCTGGGCTGTTATGAACCGTCAGTTGGTTCAACAAACCATCACCACGAAGCAGCAGATGATCTGTGCTATCTTAAAGTTGTGAGCACGCGATGAGAATTTCAATCAAACGTTGACACGGTGAATTGAGAGCATGCCTAGCCGTCTACAAGCGGTGATTGCCACCAAATGTGGCAACACTAAGCATTAGAAATTGTATGGTCTTCATTTTTGATACTATTGCGAGATTATATGTTTATTAAATTTGTGTTTGGTTTTCAATGTATTTGTTGTTATTGAAGTTCTTAAAATTTGCATGTTGAAGTAATGGATTTGTGCGAACTAAATGTAATTTAAATCTTGACAAGTGTATTCTGGCGGGAAAATTATATTTGCGACACACAAATCGCGAATTGACATGTTCAATATCTGTTGAAACGCCAACCACAATTTCATGACCATTTGCTAAGTGCAAAAACGTTAATTTTATGGACATTGTGAGTGAAAAACAGTAGCTGATTTTTTGGGATAACGGCTGCAACAAATATTTCACCGAGGGAAAAGAGTTTAAAGAAATAATGTTCTTGTAATTACATTGAAAACTTAGTTTGCATTTCTACCCCAAGTATAGGTTTTTTGTGGCTTAATTAATTAATTAATTNAGCGAAAAGATTCATCCACTAGATCTAGCACACTGTCAACTGAAGTTGATTTATGCGTTCCTGCTTATAAAACTTCAATTGGCCATCGATGAATTGTCGTTCATGGCCCGATATCATGGAATACACTCCCAACTAATCTTAAAGTCTTGATTCGTATACACAATTCAAGAAGAGGTTGAAAACTTACTTATTTACTGCGCATTACTATCCTGCTTCGTGAGAAATCATGAAACCACGCCTTTGAGCAATTTATTTTTGTAATTGGCCATGTTAATAATAATAGTGATAAATATATATTTCTGTTTTTTCGATAAATATAGAGCGAAAAAAATTGAATCACTACATAGTGCCCTGTAGTTTTCAGTAATACACACATCCTGCATTTTTCAACAAATTTGAACTTTGTGCCTGTCATACTGCTCGTATATGCAGCGAGTATCTCACTAGAGAGGGTGTTCGGGTGCTGCCATGGCCGGGTAACAGTCCAGAAATAAACACCATTAAGAATGTCTGGGCTGTTATGAACCGTCAGTTGGTTCAACAAACCATCACCACGAAGCAGCAGATGATCTGTGCTATCTTAAAGTTGTGAGCACGCGATGAGAATTTCAATCAAACGTTGACACGGTGAATTGAGAGCATGCCTAGCCGTCTACAAGCGGTGATTGCCACCAAATGTGGCAACACTAAGCATTAGAAATTGTATGGTCTTCATTTTTGATACTATTGCGAGATTATATGTTTATTAAATTTGTGTTTGGTTTTCAATGTATTTGTTGTTATTGAAGTTCTTAAAATTTGCATGTTGAAGTAATGGATTTGTGCGAACTAAATGTAATTTAAATCTTGACAAGTGTATTCTGGCGGGAAAATTATATTTGCGACACACAAATCGCGAATTGACATGTTCAATATCTGTTGAAACGCCAACCACAATTTCATGACCATTTGCTAAGTGCAAAAACGTTAATTTTATGGACATTGTGAGTGAAAAACAGTAGCTGATTTTTTGGGATAACGGCTGCAACAAATATTTCACCGAGGGAAAAGAGTTTAAAGAAATAATGTTCTTGTAATTACATTGAAAACTTAGTTTGCATTTCTACCCCAAGTATAGGTTTTTTGTGGCTTAATTAATTAATTAATTTATTTATTTATTTATTTTTATTTCCTATAGAGCGCACAATGTTTCTAGTAGAAGCTCTAGTGCACTTATTTACAAAATAAACTATGAATGTAAAGTGGGAAGTTGCTCAATAAAGAGATACTGTTTAAGCTCTTTTTTAAAAGTTTCAATGTTTTCCGCATTTCTAATTGATACTTGTAAGGAGTTAAAAAGATTAGGGCCACCGCATGCAAAGCAGAGTCAGTTTTCGCCTTTTTAGTAATTGGAACTGCGAAATGAGGACCTTTAATCGTTGGAGAGTCAATGGTGACTGGAGATAATAAATCCTGTAAATATCATGGAGCCAAATTTCTATAGGCCTTCCAGACAATGAGACAAACTTTAAAAATAATTCTAAATTTGATTTTGAGCCAGTGCAATTCAATGATAGCGGGGGATATGTGCTTATTATATCCTAAACGGAAAATGAGACGCGCACAGCGATTTTGGACAACTTTTAGTTTCTTGATTTGGTAATCAGGAATATCTAAAAGAAAAGAATTTGCATAGTCCATTCTTCCAATAACCAGTTGCTGTATTAGCATCTTAGTTTGAGTAATCGTCAGAAATTTACGAATCTTTGAGATTGAACGGATATAATACCTACAAGTTCTAATAATAGAGCTAATTTGAAACTTCATTGATAGTTCTGGTTCAAACAAACATCCTAGAATATTTAATGATTTCTCCAGATTAATTCTATGAGGGAGCAACCTATTTCATATACGATGCGGTTTTCCTTAAAACTAATCTATTATATATTTACTTAAGGGCTGTTTAAAGGGTTTTTGGAGAAAAGGCTTGGCTTAAGACATGTAAGGAAATACGTGTTTAAATATAAGTTTTAATTTTTACTACACTTCCAGCTGAATAGGTTAATTTATTGTCTACATATAATATAAAAAATATAAAATTCTTTTTCTAACCCTTTCAGGACCACAAGGCTGTGAGACAGCTCATGATCTGAAATTTTTATTATGTTTTGCGGTTTCAGATTAAAAAACCCCAGAACCAGTCTCATGTTTGTATCTATTGTAGTTTCCGAGATAATTTAGGGGACTCAGGTGTCCCTACTGTCCCGAAGGGAAAAAATGACTATTATTCCATATAACAACTACATTGCATTAAAATGTTACATACTTGCTAGATTAAAGTAAATTGGTATCTATGCTAAAGACAAACAACATGACATTCAATGAAACAGTCTTTAGGCAATAAGGGACACCTGTGTCCCTGTGGTCTGGGGGAAAATGCAGATATTTTTTATTTCACAATTTTCACAGAAAAGCCTAACTAAAAAAATGACTGAAATCGCTGGCTGCCTTTTTTGTTATAATTGCTTGATAATATTTCGCTACAAAGGGCACATTATCAAAATTGAATTAGTTTGAAATCCCTTAAAGACAAAAATAACAATTATGTGCAAAACACGTAAAATGTATGGCAGGAAAAATGTTTTTTTGCAGTAGTTGAAATAAATCACATGAAATAACAAAAAAATCTAACAGTTGTTTTTAAAAATCAGCTTATACATGCGTATGATATTGTGCAAAACAAAATTGAAAATTAGCGAATTATTTTCGTGACCCTAGAAATTATGCATAACTAGATATGGTTGTATCGATTTAATGATAACATACNTGTCAATCCGTACATATTTCTTTCTGTTTTTTGATGCCATGTTTAACTTATGCACTAAAATGTAAAAAGCAGAGTTTGGTAACAGGGGTTTTACGTGAGCACCTCCGTTATCAAAACATACACAAACAAACACAAAACAAACACTGAGTTTTGGCCTTCAAAATTTGAAAATTAGCGAATTATTTTCGTGACCCTAGAAATTATGCATAACTAGATATGGTTTTATCGATTTAATGATAACATACTTTGCATTATTGTTTCTTGACGCCCTGCCTGATCTTTATGTATAAACGATACAAAGTTAATTTAGAATGAACCCATTCCTCGATTTTTCAAATCAAGAGCCAATTAAAACCGTCTTCTTAAAAATGATTTTTAGGTCTGTCTCTACACTAAAACACTTGAATATTCTGATAAATCAAACAAAATAACAAATCTTCATTAAAAACACTGAGTTTTGGCCTTTAAAATTTGAAAATTTGCGAATTATTCTGTATGGAGATATTCAACCATGCATAGGAAATTTCTTAAATAAATGACCCTGTTAGAATTTTTTTTTAAATATCTGATTTCAGCTCCTTCCCATAGGGATACGGGTGTCCTAACTTCTTTTAATAAAGACAAAAAAAGTCAAAATATGATTTAGAGGTAAATAGTAAACGGTAGATACAACTGTCCCCCATTAAAACTTCGTTTTCAGAAACAAACCTTATTTTGTTCAGATTGAGCCACATGGTCCTTCCGGACAGTAGGGACACACATGTCCTTGAACAAATTATTGCAAATATCTCAGGCTGTATAGTAGTAAATCAAATCGGGTTTTTTTAACAGTTATGTATTACTGTCCTCTTTTGGTTTCTGACAATTACGTTTAGTTGTAGTGAGATAACTTTCCACAGGACACCCAGTAATGTTGAAAGGAGAAATTGGACCAAATTTGGGTCAAATTTTGGTCCATATTTTCGTCGAAAATGGTGAAAATTAAAAAAAAATATTTTGAAGTTGAAGAAATAACTTTGAACTATATATCCAAACTGAAGCTAATGTTTTTTACTTGGTACAGTCTCAAATCTATTAACTTAAAAGTTGGGGACTCCTGTGTCCCTATGGTACCGAAAGGGTTAATTTTTTATTAACCCAACCTGCAGGTCACCCGATCCCATTGCATTTTCGGTGATAAAATAGTTGAAGGATGGTTTTGCTGCTCATATTTGAATCTTAAAGATTTTTGTATGGCAAAAAATGTGCAATTGGAGAAAGTTTTTTAAATTGCAGATTGATGAAGCACATTGACCCGACCTGCTTCCACCTATGATATACCTACACATAATCAGCTGTACCTACACGCACAATTTTATTATCTTTTCCTCAGAAGCAGCTCTGCCACACACATATATAAACAAACCTTTCCATTTTGTTTGACACAGATTTTACCAAGGACTACTAGAATAACAAGACTTCAATAAAATTAGTAGGCTTACTTCAAACCTTGGATATTTCATAGTAGTCATACAATTCATACAACATGCAACATCACTTATGTATTTTATTGGTTTTATTAATTTAAATGTAAGACAATGATGATTAAATTCAAGTGTACAATATTCTTCAATACAATATTT
>CABFPE010000745.1:53130-70758 GCA_900660155.1 Hofstenia miamia
ATTACTGATCTTTTCTAGGAATTCATCATCCTTTGAATAAAATTCCTAAAGTGATTGTCCAATAATTGACATAAGTTCAAACAATCCTTACAAAATTATTCAATATTCTTCATATAGAAAAATATGGAGATAATCTTACGATTTCTAACTTACCAGAATTACGGAAGAAAGAGTGGCAGTAATTCCAAAGAACAAGTTAAAAACTATCAATGATATGTAGGCAGTGCTTGGCTCATTGAAAATAAATGAAGCTGGATACATTATTGGCGTCATTGACCATCTAAAACCTCCAAAAATAAATACAAGTATGCGAAAAAAATTATAGAATGATGCAGTACCAAAAACAATAATCTGAAGAATGACAGTCAAACTAAAATGGTGGGAAGCCTCTAGCAAGGGGGTTTAAAATAGACCTTGCATCTAGCTATTGTTTATAAGATTGTGAACTAGAAAAAATTCATATTATGCGATGTACAACTGAAAATTATATTTTGCCCAAAACTGTGTAGAGAAATAAAAATTGATTAAAAATATTTTGGGATCTCTTAATTATCACACAGTAAAACAATGATCGGAATACTAGATTTGAAATTCAATAGCAAATTTAAAAAAAAACTCGAGTGACATTAATATTGGAATAAACAAAATACCAAATTTGACATAATTAAAAATTATGAATTTCTTCAGACATTACTCTATTAAATGTTTAAATCATATTATTTACCTCAATGTTGTTAACATAATGGAATTAAAGACATGAATGATCCTTAGTAAAAAACAAATTTTTCTCTAAGCATTCTGCCGAAAACGCATAATTCTCCACGATTAATCCTAGAGTATTAAGCTATGACTTTTGAAAAAAATGCCAAAAAATTACCCATACAATAGAAACAAGGCAATAACAATTGGCATGTTTTCGCTGGAAGTGTATGCTGGTAAATTGAACCATTTGAGAATAGCGATGCAACATGTTGCAGGCAGAAGATAGTTTGTCATGTCCCAAATCAAATTAGACAACCAATACATCATTAACGACATTCCGCTAAGTCTTTGCAAGTGCTTAGCTTTACTAGCTCTTTCTAACACAAGAAACACAACAAATGAAGCAGGGACAAAAGACATTGCAATGATGATAAAGAGTGCAACAATGTAGTCAGTTCCTCGTTTGAAATATTGCAGTGAAAGGCTTTCTGTTTTATTTATTGGATGATTTATCTAAATAGGGATTAATCAAGATATTATTCAGATAAAAATACAAAGATTACCAAAGTAATTCCATAGGTATCCTTATCCTTTGGTATATTTGCTCGCAAGATGGCGTTATTAGCAGCATTAAAGAATATCGGTAGAGAATGGAATCCGAAGGCACTTACCCATACTTTCATTACCTGTCTTTTGGCCAAAGTCTAAAAATGATTGAGAAATAACCAGCAACAATTTAATGCAGTCTTAAAAACCACATCAAACTAAGAAGAATATTCTATTGTAATAAATATCTATTGCAACATATAAGAAAAATAAAGTATCATAAATTAAAACTACCTGTAGGTTGATTGGCGTCCAGCTACTAAAAGATGGAGGAACGAACTCTCTGATTCCACCCAATTCGAAACCTCCAAAACGGTGTAATCGAAAGCTGTTGTATGAAGCAAGGAAATAGTCTGAGTAATTTCTTTTTGACATGTACATGAGACTATCTTTATGCGGTGTTAAAACGGTGAATGGCTGTGGTAGTGCAGGATCCATACAACTTTCAGTATTCCCAGAGCATCTACAGCTGTATGGCGTATAAATTTTTTGTGAATAGTTTCGTATTATGTTAGAGATGACAGAATTAATGCTTTCAAATGAAGATAAATGTGTTAACTAAATAAACATCTCACACTATATATATATACTAGTATATTCAAAGTGGATAGAGTTTGAAAAAAAATCTTAATGAAAATGGCAACTTTGCAAATTTAGGATGATAACTTACATTTATACCAGATCTATCTTGGAAAGGAATGTATATTTTTCTTGGAGTAACTTCTTGACTACAAGCTTCTTCAAATAGTAATGGTGATAGTGCGTGATCAGATCGTACTCTATTCAATTGAGTGTGGTTAGCCCATTCATGTAAAGTGCACATCGAGCCAACACCGGCTGGTCCAAGAAATGTTTCTCCAATAGTCTTATAATCAGCATCTGATAATTTAATGTAGCCGTCTTTTATAGTCTCAAGAGGGTTATAAATCACTGGTATATAATTTCCACCAGACCCTGTATGCCTAAAACAATGTGAAATAAAAGAATTCTTTTGAATATCAAATAAATTTTTAAAAGAGGCTACGCAAAGACGAGGCCCTGAATTATTATTGACAAAAATTACAAAAATGATGGACAACATCACTAATCCTTCAAAAAATATACTTTACCAGTTAAATAAGTAAATATCAGAGTCCAATGGAATAGATATTTGATGCATGACGTGATTCGACGAACAGAGAATTGACTATAACTCAATTAAATGGGTCACAGAACTAACTTGTTAACAATAAGTATAGTGCAAACAATGCATTGATATAACCAAACGATAAAAAGAATAAATTCAAACAGATTTCACATCCATTGAAAACACTAGTTTTATTTTTAAATATTGCAAAGGAACATTGATGACTAAATGACAAACATCCCTTCTATATAATTTGGAATTTTTACATTAATAATAATAAAAAGAAATATTGTATGTCAACTTATATAAGCATTAAATAATGCATTTGTTTAAGAATGTGCAAGGTAAAATATAGTTAGTAGTAACTCTTCATATAATCTTGAGCATCATTTTACAGAAGCAATTATAATTTCAATAGCATTTTAGATGTAAATATAAGTAGATGAGGTATTGAAAAAAGTTGAAATTATAAACCATATTCTGTTGCTTAAAAAATGGGTTATTTTATATTCATTTTTTGTAGATATTATCATTACTTTTTATATGTGGTATGATCCAAAGTAATTGGCGGGCTACTACTGAAGCTTGGAATGTATAAAGCCATTGTCATCGCTATGGAAACGAAAAGTGCGGGAAGAACAATTTGACTGAATAATCCTTTGACATTACGACGAGCATGTATAAAACGCTTTATCAACAAAGCATATAATTGCCGCCAATATAGTAGTGCGCCGTTCACTGGAGGATACGAGGGACATTCGACAACTCGAGTACCTAGGAATTATAAAGTTATTTGTCCAATGAGAATATCTTCAAACCTAAAACTGCATCTTCTGAAATTTGAGTATTCACAGTTCGTGCAGTATCGCCACCGTCTCTATTGGTGTCTTTTGTGGCATCTACCGATATCTGTCTACTTCCCAAAGACGACATACTGCTAGTGTACCATTTACCCATGCGATTTGCAAAGTTGCGAAAAGACGACAATCGGTCATTTTCTGTTAAGTTGGCGACCCTTGGACGATCTAAATACGAATGACTTGACTAGGATTTGTTTCTCTAAAATCTAAATGAATTAGAGCAATATTGTTGTCATGTTAAATTGTCTACAAGGGCAAAATAGCTTTTCTTAGAAAAAATAAATTATTGATTCAGAGTTTTCCAAGCATATGTGTAGGCTTGAAGTTGAACAGTTCCACAAGCAACTAATTTAACTAAAAGATAATTTAATGAAATAAAAAAATCGATTTTTTGTTCTGATGCAGCTAGTCGATTGCAGTTACTCATATTTTTAAGTGTACAAAACTTGATAATAATTTAATAAAACACCAAGGTCCCTCCTTTAAAGGGATTTGCAAAATATTTTTAATTCAGTGAGCTTGTTAAATCCATCCAAATAAAATATGCTCATTACAGCAAAAGATAATTGAAAAAGTAAAAATACCAATAAATAAATAAAAAAGTACGAATTAAAAACATCATAGAGTTTTGGAAATTTTTGCACATTTCTTTTCAGCAATGAATATATGAGCAGAACACTAGACTTCAAATTACTAGGAACACATGAAGACAATTCTTGGAAGGAAGTATTATAAGAAAATAACCGAGGTAGTAATGAAGTCCCAAAAGGATACATACGATAACTGTCACTGAGGCGTTTGTTACCACATATGAAATGACAGGCTTACTACAACTACGCTTCAGCTCGACAATAAACTGGGAACTCTACTGAAGAGATGGATTTTCGATATTAGCAGTGAAAAATAATTTATTGAGTTGTTGACATATATGTTTGATGAATGTCCAAATATATCCCATAATTTATCAGGAAATGCTGCAAGACTTTTCCAGTCAGTGTTCATATCCTATTCCGTTGTGGAATCATTCATAAATATCTAAGCAATTGTTATATGTTTATGTTCATATTTTCTATCCTGTTTTTATTTTAAAGAAATCTTCAAACAGTAATTGTTAAAAAACATTTAAAAGATATTTAACTAAACCGGTCTGCAGATTGTATACATCCTACTAATTGGATTTAAAAGTTGCTTGTATTTTTCAAATTCTCTTCGGATGAAGTACAATATTAAAACTTTTCAGGCAAACATAAAATACACATACTAAAACTGAACTATTGCACCATAGAAAAAGAATTATACGCAAAAACCATACAATTATACAATCATGAACATCAATACAGTGGAAGCTCTCTAATTCGACCACCTTAGTTAAAATATATTGAATTAAGGATATGGCGAATTTTAGAATTATGTGACGTGCACCAAAATCAAAACTAAACAACAAATCATTGTTGACCAGTTAAATTAATTTAACTATTTTTCACCAGTTAAACTATTTTCATTTATTTTAACTGATTAGTTTAACTATTTACAAATTGATACCGAAAGAATAGGTAAGAGATTGTCTGCATAAAAAATGCTTAACCCGTTGGCGACAAGAGTTTGTTGCAAGAGAGACATAAATGGTGCAATAAAAACAGAATTTCTTCAATGCTTCAGAATTATTTAACTATTCAGAATTAAAGTAAAATATAACAAACGATAATCGGTGAAATTCTAAAATCACATCAAACAATTTCGAATGAAATTTTATCATCGTATCGAACCATTATCAAATGAGTTTTCAAGTTTTCAATTTTCAGTCGATTTTTACGATTTTCAGTCAAATATGATGCTTTTGAAAAACTTCGTTCTCATTTTAACTAAATAGTTAATAGTTAAACTATTGAAATGAATTAATTTAACTTTAACTATAACTAATTTGTTAAACTATAGTTAAACTATTAGTTTAATTGGTCATCACTGCAACAAATCATATCCGATACATATTCATATGCCATTACATCTAATCATAATACATTACACATCATGAAAACTACAGATAACAGATCATGTGCTGCAGTGAGGAATATCTGACTGAGCACATGCTTTCAGAAAAATTGCTTCGAATATAGTATCTATGTTTGTTTTCTAGCAATTACCTTTAATTATGAACATCAAAGGAAGTTACCGATTACATAATCGGAAAAGCTAATTTTTTAATCTCTTAAAACTAGCCGCCTGATGAATTGGAGAGCTCTATTTTCTACAGTGGGACAAACAATTAGTGTCGAATTGGGAAAATATTGATTAAGTTAACACATGAAGGAAAAAAATCCGGACTAAGAAAAAATGTCAAATTAGCGAGATTTTTTAATAGAGGAGCTTCCACTGTATTTAGAAATAGTATACCATTCATCTTTGTATATGTTCATAAACAAGCAAACGAGAAATTGAGGAAATATCTTTAGTAGACGTCCCTACAACAAAGCATGTGTATACACGAAACTAACACATAAATACGATAAGCGATTACTGTGTTTGAAATTACAAATATGTTAATGAAAAATAAAACGAAACATCTGAAACTAATTTAGTCGTTAAGGACTACATACCCAAAGCATGCGAGAATCTAAATATCTAAATATGCATGCATGTAATATATTGCAACGTACTGTTTGAAGTGGATGGATCTTCGGTTGCAGCAATGAATACTTCTTCCAGCGTAGTGTCTCTCACACCATAACTCTCTATTCTAAGGTCACTCTTATTCTCTTCTAACTTTCGAAGAAAGGAGGCCATGTTTTGCTAAATATTTTGGTCAACATGGTAAAGTACTGATGGTTTTTAACACCAAAAATACATAAATTTTTATGACTTTTCAATATATGGTAATTAAAAATTTACTGAAATTAACATTAAAGCACTACTTTATAAATAGTTGGAATAACAAATGTCAGTTCATGGTGTGATTCTTGATCCAGATGAGCTGATGGTAACTCTTCAGCAATAAAGTTTACAATGCGACTAGATATTGCTTTAGCGACTGATTCATTTTGTGGTGACACCGGGTTCGAGGAAACAGATGCTCGGGGATGCTGGTCACCTAAAGTAAGACATTCGATAGTAATCTATTGATAAAGAAGAACATTATTTTATAAAAATTAATTGCAATAAAATTGCATATACTTAATGATGTAGTAAACCTTCTTAGCAAATCGTTGGATTAGTCAATGCTTTATTTAGTAACTTATTTCATTAAAATGCAAAAAGTGAAATCGATGCAATCATAATAATTTTACCAGCACTGGATACATTATATAATGTAGAAGAAGCAGTGGAAGACCCGTCAATGCTATCAGACAGTTGCTTGACAAGTGTGAGTTTGTATCCATCCCCATAGTTGCTCTTTAAAAACAACGAAGATCCAGAGCATACCAAAGATCCGGATGAAATGATCGCTATCCTATCACCCAGTAGGTCGGCTTCATCAGTGAAGTGAGTAGACAATAAAATAGTGCGACCTAAAACGATGAAATTGGCACTAAATGTAGAGCAAGATCGAATGATGTTGGTGTTAATTACTAATTATATTTGGATTGTTTTCAAAGTAAACGACCACTATTAGAAGTTATCTTCTCTAAAATATCCCTGAAAGTTAACTTGTGGTTAGAGTTAAATAGAATAAATTGATTTTGACAACATTGCATGCATTACGAGGTTATACTCCAAATTAAGCGTACTTAAATTATGAAGCTTTCGTCTAAAGAAATTTTACAACCAGGTAAGTATATTTTTCAAAAATACACATGATTTGACTAACTATATTGAAAAATGGTTTGAATTTTTCAATTTTAAAAGTTGAAAAAAAACTTTAATAAGTTATCCTATAAGCTGATTGAAACTCCCTTTAACAAGAAAATATTGCCTTTTTTAAATTTAATGATAAGATCCCATATTGCTCTTCTTGCAAATGGATCAATCCCTGCCGTTGGTTCGTCCAAGATCACAAGTTTGGCATTGCCAATAAACGCGATTGCAACACTCAATTTTCGTTTCATCCCTCCAGATAAGGTATGTACAGGAGAAACGCGCTTCATTTCCATGTTAACATCTCTCAACAAAGAGTTAATAGCACGATGGAGATCGGGAACATGCATTTCTAAAATTAAGCTATTCAATTATTTCTATCTGCTAAGCTTACACATGAAAATTTTTAGGCAAAAACTAACCTTTCAAGCTGCCATAAAACCATAAATGTTCCTCTACAGTCATTTGGTCAAACAGAGCATTGTGCTGAGGGCACATTCCTAAACTTTTCCGAATGCTATCCATCTCATAGTGGATGTCGTATTTATAGACTTCAGCTGTTCCATGTGTTGGTGGAATCATTCCCGTGAGAATACTCCTAAATAAATAGCAAGCGATTAGAAATATGCATGTCAACATACATAGTGGTGGTCTTCCCAGCACCGTTGTGTCCCAGAAACGATGTGACTTGTCCATGATAAAGATTGAAAGAAAGATTATTAACGGCAATTTTTCCATTGCTATAAACCTATTTTGCACACTATAAGTAAGCATCTAAGAAAAATCTTTTGCTTACTTTACTTAAACCTTGAACTTTAACTCCTAATGATAAGTTAGGTGGTTCGCTTTCACACATTGGAGAAAACTTGGGAGGGTCGATGTGTTGGTACTTTTTTCCACGATACAAATGACAACATTGAAAGAAACGTTTAAAAATTGATGGACCTTTCCGTGAAGACTGCTTCGAAGCTCCAGGAAACCAGTAAGAACGCATAAGTGGGAAATAGAAAGGACGAGGCAAACCATATTTACCTAAATTAAGTAACACAAGTCTATACACCAAAAAATGCGTTATATAAAAAAAAATACATTATAGCAGAAATAAAATGACAGTGAAAATAGAACAAACGTAAATTGGATTTGTAAAGTATTAAATTTGCGGAAAATTTGTGTTTTTTAGTCAACGAGGGAAGATAAAAGTGTCCCACACCAAAATACCGTTTAATGAAATCGCAGAGAACATTCTTGAATAAATACGCAACCCACATAAAACATAGGAGAATGTACAAGGGAAAACGCATAAAATGAATTTTGCGGACCTCTAGAACAGAACAGCACCTACCAGGAAGTACTGCTTCAATATACCAAGCTAGTAAAGCATATATTATGCTATCGAGGAACATCATATTAGCGACTGCAGCAATAGTGAAGGTGTCAGACTCGAAAGGGCTTACCCAAATGTTTTCAAATTGTAAGCCGACACCTAAATTTAAAACTAAAGTAGTGGCAAAATTACAACAGATAGTACATAGAAAAAGGAAATAAAGCAGTGTGTCAATACTGCCTGTACAATGTTAAAGTTCAATACCTTGAATTTCAAAGACTGCAATATACTTTGCCCCCAATCCGAAAGCGGTAGTACTGAATAAAGACACAAATTGCTTGACGGAAGCAGACACTGGCGAATAATCAGTAGTGCTGCCTTCCACAATGGAGACATATATATACGGAACATATGAAATAAAATAAATTATACCAGCGCACGCAGCAGCAACCTAAATAACACAATAGTCTTCATAACAACACAACCTAAGAACTACCTTAGCTTTTGAGTAAAAGACGCTCATCAAAAAGCAGAACATGATGTTAGCCACCATGAAGATGGTAAGAAATCCCCAAATGATGAATGGATTACTAAATGGTAATATCCCGCCAGTTTTCAACAAACCGGTCACTAGAATAACCACAATCTGCATGTGAAAGAAAGACGACAAAAACCAAGCAGTCCAATGCACGGCGTTGTTTAAACCCATCATTCTCATGACCTATAAACGAAAAAATGATTAAAAAGAACATCTGGTGGAGAAAAACGTTGTATTTATTAGGACAAAGATGCTAATTCAATATGAATTATAAACAGTAAATTCAAAATACAAATTACTCTATTATACTGATATAAATTCCAAACCAAATTTATAGCCTGCAAAATCTGCAAAGGAATACTCAGAACAACGTCATTGTGAAGTAAGCACTAAAATATATTGCATTGGGGCAATAAATTCCTTTTACTTAGAAGTAATTAGCGTACAAATTTGTTCGTCTTATCTTTGAATCTCATGGCGATTTGAATGCTTAAAGCGCTTATCAACAATGAAATAAGTAGACATACTCGTTTAAATAAAATAGAGCAAGCAAAGAGCAACAAATAAAAGCTTAGGGTTGAAGTCATACCTCTTTGAGGCCGTTTTCTTTTTCATAGACAATGTTCTGAACAGATATTGCAACTGCATACACCCATCCAATTGTCATAAAAAGCGGAAACATATGCTCAATGATATATGTAAATCTAAACACAAAACTTTAAACAGAGGAATTCCTTAGAAACTTATTAACTGATTAGTAAGTGTCACAGAATTTAATAGGGCCGAACGAATGTAAAAGTATCTTGACATAAAAAACAATCATCGGCCATGCTCTTCAATTAGTGTACGTTGCGATATGATTAAATTACCCCCAAATGTTCATATGTACAGACCTGGTGTCTTTTTACACTTCTTCAATTTTAAATTCGGCCTCACTAACGGAAGTGATACCATACTATAAGAAGGCAATGTCTAATTAAATTCAAACCCATTAATGAATTATTGTTGCAAACTTGATGTTGACAAAATTAACTTAAATCTTTAACTTGTGAGGGAATTAGTACCCGCGTATTAAGCATCAGAAGATTTAAAATGACGCCGAACAGCATAAAAGAACTGCTAATGATTGGCTTAATGCAGTAAAGCCTGTGATTAGGGACAAGCTAGAGAGGACAATGTGCAGTGATGATGTATGCGGATATCGCAAGAATCACTTCTGATATCAAAGCAATGGCGAGATGCACAGCATGAAATGGTCTGAAAACGATAACACCCTGACAGTTCATTATCATTCTAAGAAGCAATATGCGCCTGCCCTTATATTAGAAGACATGAATGTTGGTGACTGAAGTCTTATCACATCTAAAGCTTTTGATTTTTTTACTGTCGGTTTGTTAAAGATGGTAGATATAGAATATAACCCGAGGTCACTGCCCATGTACCAATTCTTAGTAGGACGCGGATTTAATGAAAAAACATATTTCAATATGAGACCAATATTTTCGTTATATGCTAATATCTCAAGCAATAATGTTTTATATTATTTTTTAAGCTTTTCCCCATATTTTTGTAACTCATGTAATTCTGTAAAAGAATTTGGCCAAAAAACAAAATAGCACTTTAATAAACATCAAAACGTTTTTTTATTATAATTTATCACGACAAAATATATTTTAATACAATAAACAGAGCTATACACAGCATTAATTTTTCTTGTAGTCTTAGATAGTAAAGGTTGTTAATTTCACATCAAATGAACGCTTGAGTTCATTTATACTTTGCAGTGATTATAGGAATGGAACTTTTCAAACAACGGAGTTATTTGTAAATTGCACTACAAAGTGGAACATCCGAAATACATGTTGAGCTCTCTTCTGGGTTTGAATGTTTCTTATTACTAACAGTTCTAATGAGTAAAATATAAGTGGAAACTAGATTCAAAAATATGTGACTCCTGCTCTTATCAGATCCAATTTATTAATTTAAAAAATAATTATTTCTGTAACTCTCTAGAAAAATGAATAACGACGGCGGTTGTTCCTTCAGACAATCCCGTCACATTTCGATCAGAGCTTAAACCAAAACGCAAGAAAAGTAATAAAGAAAGTGACTGATTGCATAAATAATTTTTTCTACCAAAACTCAATTCTGAGAATTACGTCATATGCTAAAAGTTATACCAGAGTGGATGATGAGATCATAAGATATACTAACCTATCTTTTAATGTACATGGTAAAGGAAACACTGACAGATAAACCCCTGGCGTTGAAACCACTTTACCCGTAAAGAATTCAATTACAGCTCGCTCGATCATGTCTTGAAGAATAATGAAGCCATTTGACATATATCTTTTACCACTATTATCAAAATCATTCTTTGCTAAACAATCATTTTTAAAATAAAAGCACATGTCAAAAATGTAAATAATAGAAATTTCAACACTACGTTACGAAATCTAAAAAACTAGCTCCAAAAAAACCGATGCATTTACAAAAGCTATTTCAAAATCAGTATAACTGCGTTTTAGTCAATTTGAACACGAAAATTAAAGAATTCCAATTAAAAATTTTATAAATCATTTGCTAGCAAGTCAAATAAAAATACGATTGTTAGAAAGTTGAAATAACAAAAATATATTGATATGACTTACTGGGTGTAAGCCAAAAGTGGCCTACGTCTCTTCTAGTAGTTGGTAGAAGTGTAGAATTCTGTCTGATTTTGTAAGTGACATGTCGGGGAAGAGTACCGTCTTTGTTGACATTGAAAATTACCACTAAATATGCTTGCATAAAAACTACTGATTCTACAAAACATGTAAATTAGCAGTTATTTAATGATGTGATTTGCGCCCAATTCAGTGTCTATTTAAATGAAACTTAGCCGCAAAATATTCAGAATTTAATTTTTCTACAAAACATTGAATCAATCAACATTTGCTAAAGCAACAGATATCTATCTCACAATGTTTGCTTAAGAAAATAAAAAAAATTATACTGACGCTAAGAAATAAATATAAATATCTTTTGTATTCAAAAGTAAAATATTGGGTTTGTCAATGATGGTCTATGTCATTAACTACATTAATATGAGCCAAAATGAAAATTTATTAAATCACATTACTTTTCATACTGAAACTTTCAAAAAAGCTTAAAAGTACCAAAAAGCTAAAAACTTAGTAGTGGAACTGACTATCAGAAAATGTTATTTTAATGTAAAATTCTGCATTATTTCTTAGGAAAAAAAACACAATTTTCAGTAATTCAATTTCTTTTTGAAGCCCCCTTGAATAACTAAATATTTTTCAGGATATAAAATTGATGAAAGAGCCATTAATTTACTTTATATTTTTCTTAGTGAATTTTGGAAAATTAAATAATATTGTGTCTATAACCAGGTATATTTTCAAATGATGTTGGGGTAGCTTAAAAAAATGAAGGGGTAGCCTAGTTACCCTAAGCCACCAGTTGGCTACGTTACTGATATACATGTATGTATACATATATATATATATATATATATATATAAGTAACTTCAAGTAACTACAATCGTATCAATTAACATTAAAGATAACAGCTGAATTTTTTAATAACAATGATCCTATCAACAAAATCCTGTTCTCCTCCATTGTATACAAATGCAAAAATGAAGAACGCAATCATTCTAAAACCAGGCTTAATTCAACACCTCAGATGACATTTAAGAAGCGAATACATTTACATATTACTAAGAATACTAAATTTGTTGAAGCCCTATTTATAAGAAATAAGAATCTACTAATGAATAATAATCAACAATGTAAAGCCAATTTAATGAACATATCTAAAAAACGTTTAATGTGGTGAGAGTTAAATTTTATTCCCAAGTATTTGGACTGAAGATCATTTATAAATCATCTAAATATCTCACGAAAATTACAAAAATATAATCTAAGATTTAAAGTACTCCTTAAAATTATAGTTTAGAAATTATGTAAAAAAATGAATAAGGCAAACATGATGAATTTCTGAATAGTGATGTTGAATCAGTTCAAATAAGAAATGATCAAGATAAACGAAAAGGATTATTACTTAGCGTCTTTTTACAAAAGAAAAATTGACAGAAAAAAAGTTGATATTTTACTCAAAACTTCAAATTTTGACAAGACGATCTAAAATTTCGCTTTCTGAAAAACAATTTTTTAAAACGTTATTATAACATAAAATGTCTAAAAGTTTATAAACATACTAGAGTAAACCGTAACACCGTCGCGATAGGCTTGATTTTCAAAATACAATTCAGCATCACGTTCGGTAGGGAAGCCTCGCCATATGTCTAAGTTCAATGGCTTCATTATTTCTATCCAAGCACACGCAGAATTGTCGACTAGTTGAAGTTTTTCTAGAATCTCTTGCTCATTGATCAAAGGGGCTTGCGACTGCAAAAGATCATAGAACGGCGTTTGGGGTCGAACAGCCACTCGATGGAGCTAAACATAGGAAAAATATGTTTTGAAGAATTTAGGGTTTAGGTAAACGTACCATTTTGAAAAATTCCACATTTTGTCGAAATGACGTTGAAGTTAACTGTTTTTTTAGTTTACTGGAATACTTCAACCATTCTTTTGCCAAATTTACCATTTCATCCAAAAAATTGAGTGTAGCATTGGTCTAAATAAAACTGCAATTAGTTCCAATAAACAATTTAGAGACAGTTTTATTTCATATTTAAAATGAAGTTTTCTAGAACAAAAATTTCATAAACCCTATGACGACATTAGCAAGACTAACTAGAATGTTTCCATGCATGCAGTGTAAACTAAAGATTAATGCCGCTTTATGGAATATGACGTTTTAGAATTCAGTAGCAATGGGTGGAGTTTTAGAAATTGATTAGCTTTGCAATATTTATAGTTTGGTTCTCAATTTGGCTTGCATTAAATAAATCTCATGAATTTGCATCTGCTGTTTACTATACACGTAATCTGCATGTTTACATTGTCTATTGTATATGTATATGTGATCATAAAACAGTAACTTTAAACAAACTCTTCTATTAACAGTTAAGCTAAAGCACAGACTCCTAGAACAACTATTTTTTTACAAAACTTGTTCATACAAACAAAAACTATATTTTATAGTAAATTGAATCTCTTACTTATATATATATTATGTTTAATAAATGATTCTATTGATTTAGATAATAAAATCTCTAAATTTATTGATTTTTATTAGAATGATACATTTTCAAAAGATCAGTGGAGCGTAAACCTTGCGCATCAGAGAATCCAATGCAACATTTACGCGTTTATCTTTTTTCAGGAAAGAACAATATGCACCTCTTCTTATGATGGGTCACTGACGATCTAGGAATTTATATATTTTGAATATATTCTTAGCAGAAGAAGCTTTACAATGTACTTTTGAATCATATTTTGTTATTTTAGCTTTTTTGTATAAAACAAAACTGTTCAATAGCATCATCATGCTTACATGAAGTCCTATCTTGTTGAACCAAGCGAGAGATTTTCAATAAAATTAATAAGTCTCATGAGCTGAAATAAATTTCAATGGAATATACTCACTGAACACTACGAACATTTTAAAAAAATGATATATTAATATATTGGAGGCATCAAAACGGAGGTCGAACTTTTCATGACTTTAACATTGGAGTCATCGTGCTTAAGAAGTTAAAATTAAGCGTGTGCTTTCTGTATAAATTTTACTATTCTCAGAGTTTTTGGAAAAGATTTAGAAAGATAATAATATATTAAGCTTGATGAATGACAGCAATTACCTTTGTAATGACCTCTCTGACATTAGAGGACGTGTTAGGTGCAAATAGAATAACGGGATTTTTTGACAACATAAACTGAACCCTTTCAAAAACATCTGGGATTTTGGGTTTCACTTCATTGTTCACTTCTTCATTTTCTTCACTTTTAGTGTAAGCCTGGGGCCCGCATATGCTTTCCTAAATCAATAAGGTAACAGTTAGCATAACAATAAGCTAAAAATAATTATATATATATATATATATATAATGGAAATTTAGCTTTAGCTATACAAAGAGCGAGGTGAGTCAAAACTCCCATAGAACCGAGAGGCAGACAGAAGTCCACAAAAACTACCCTACACACACTACTCTAAAGCATATAGAAAAATCAAATTAAGATTTTTTTTACAACTTTGATTTTTAAAAAATATATGGTCCAATATTTTTATCTATCTCTGTAGGCCTACACATCGCTAAGTGTTGCCTATAAAATATTCTTTGAACACAGGTTAAGGATAGCTTGGAAAAGAACAATACTGACTAAGATTATCTTATTTCAATTTGCAATTAATGTGAATATAAATAAAATAATAATGAGGCATTTATTATCTTACAGATTAGGCCGGACGCATACAATAGGAAGATTTAGCGCGGAAATCGATTTATTATCTCTTGTGAGCAGCTCTTAGATCTGTGTGTAATGGATGTATGGGCGACTTGGTGAAATGCTTTCGGGAATGAAAATTTTTTTTAAAATCATATCGAAGCTTATATTTGCAAGCAAATCATAATATTTAAAAAAACGAATTACATTAGATAAATTACTACTCATTAATCATGGATTTCTTGAAATTGATTGGAATTGTTTTGTTTTAGATGAGATATGACCAGGCCGGTAAGAAATGCTTGGTTGCTGCTAACCAAGCATTGCTGAAAAGCTGTTAACGCAATTAACAGAAAGCTTATCTCCCGAAAAAGCTTAATCAATTGTTTTTTTCAATACAATTCTGTGAAAAATTTTAATCAACTAGCTATTGTTAGTGAGAGACGGTCGGTTGTTGATACTCTCTCGAGTAATGTTTAATCCAAAAACTAAACAATTATTGAAATGTACTACATGCATACGTGATATACATAGCAATGATGATAAATATCAATGTGGTAGCTGTAACACAGTTTACCATTGGAGTGTAGAATGTGCAGGTTCGGAGGTGTCGGTGGTAGGTCAACTGTATTGGCGTTAACTGATTTAATGCATAAATTGTTTAGCAATTTGGACAATAGTGACTGTTTTATTAGACTTCTTTTCTTAGACTTTAAAAAAGCCTTTGATTTGATTAACCATAAGATTCTTATAGATAAACTGAATGAACGTTAATAGTTACACACTAAATTGGATATTAATATTTCTAACAAATCGCATGACTAATGATGTAAAAATATGTTTGAAATAGTTTCATCATGCTTTAAGCATAAGAAAGAGTAAACTTTTTTAATAGCGTTAAATATTGTTTATTGTACATTTAATCTATAAGTTTGTTTGCCATTTTAACCCCGGGTCACCGGCAATTTAAATATTAAATATATTTATTAAGCACTGCCTTCAAAGAAATCGATGAGATGGAATGTGAGATACAGTTCTGGACTTCAATATCCCACTCTATTGATAACATTCTTAAAGATAGTAAATAGATTTGAAGTCACTTCTTGAACTTTTATTCGTATTTACATTTCACAATTTGTAGTAGATGCAATTGTTCAAATTGTGCTAAAAAAATGTAATTTGTGTCAAATTCTAGGTCATGTGTTCAGTGTAATTTAAATTGTATACAAATTTTTGGAATTCAAGTTTGCTGCATCCAACACATTGATTGCTAGATCCATTTTCCAGAAGAGACAGTTGGATACAGTGTATTTGCTATACCTAATAATAAAGTTCCACAGACCTTGACAACTGAGATCATACACTCTAGACGCTGAAGCACTCAACATGAATATATTGAATATTATTCAGTTTATCTCACTCGAAAAGACTACAATAACACGAGGTCCTTCCCAAATGCCATTAATCCATTCAAATTCCGATTATAGCCGATGGAGAAAATTCGATAAATCCTTTTAATATGAAAAATCGAATTTTGACAGAAGTAAAGTTATTTCTCGGGGAAAAGGGTATTTAACAATTGTCAACTAGTCTGGATATACTGTGAATCTATGAGCTGCTTAAACGAAATATATTGCTAATTCAATCAATGTACTATCCAATGATTTTATGCATTTAGTACAGACACCTGAATTACTAAAGGTATATTCGCATTGTCAAAATTAAGCTCCAAGTAAATGGTCCTGATGTTGACATATGTCAATATAGCACACACACACTGACAATATTTGTTTTCTCATTTAGCATCTGCTACATAACTTTGTTAAAAATACATTAAGGAAAGAGTCATTTATAAATCATATTTATTCAAGTATATGAAAATGGTATTTAAAAAATAGGAGTTTATAATCATTTTTAGATCTTAATCTCACATTGATTTCTTTTTAATAAACGATTTTACTTATTCCTCTTAACGTAGCTAGTGTCGATCCTTTTTGGGGCAGGCCAATTTCAACTCATTCTCATATGATCTGATCGATATATTGATGAACAATCTTTTTGTTTGACATAAAGTGCAAAAAAGTAGTATTTCATGTTATTCTTATTACCTCCGGCTGTCTTTTTGGTTTATGTATCATATATGCACGGGCGAGCACGCCTACTGTGCTATGCTAAGAGGGTGAAAAAACTACCTAGGCCTATATGTATCAGATAAGAATTGGCCCCTTCTTTTAGAAATTCTCGATACGCGTCTGTATATATATATATATATATATATATATATATTTCACTGTTATATCCCAGTAAACATAGAACTGTTGTAA
>CABFPE010000745.1:74038-86138 GCA_900660155.1 Hofstenia miamia
ATATATATATATATATATATATATATATATAGTTATTATGGCGCTCTATACAAGGGCACAGTGTATAGAGCGCAAGTGCAATAAATTTTACCTTGTATAGATCGCCAATTACGAAATTATACATTTTATCTATAATATACAATATTTTATGAATATCAGTTTACAGAAATATTAAAAATGATAATTTCTCATGTTACATTCCATCATAATCATTTTAACAATCAAACAAAAAAACATTCTTTCAATATATTAGCGTTATATACACAAATATAGATATTTTGGCGCTGCATACATTTACATCTTCTTTTCGCTTGTATTTTTTGTATGGATATTGCTTGGAGTGATTACGAAAATTTCGAAACGCTGCTGACACAAATGGAACAGGAATTGGAATTGAAAGAACAAAAAAGAAAGGTATAAATAATAATTTATATAATTATATTTAATTCTTAGTCAGCAAAAACACAATTCATTGAAAAAATGAAGTTACTAAGAGAGAGAGACGGCGTCAAAAAAGTCTAATAAACCAAAAAAAAGGCGCAACAATTAAACCCTTTGAAATTTCACATCAAATTTTAAAAAGAAGAATGTAAAAAACAGCCAATGCGGCAAGAATGCATCATTTGTCATAAGACCATATAATTTTAGATTTTTATATGACTCATGCTCTAAAAACTGCTTATGAATGCCGCACATGTTTTCGGCGATTTGTGAACAATCGACTGCATGACTAAAAACCATGATTTTTATAAAGTTGAGGACTGTAAAAGCTTAAAACATTCGCCTTTTGATGTAAAAAAACATATTATAGGAAAACCTTATAACGGAAAAACAAAGGTCATTGTTGAAAGTTTTCTGAAGCATAAGGAGAGAACGACACGGGCCTCTGGAAATCGCGAAAGTTCCAATTTTAGGTCGTCAGGTGATTTTCTACTCTCAATATATAGCAAAACTAGTTGCTTAAAAGACAGTAGTAATTTACTGGAGGCAATTGAAACAATTAATTTAGAAAAACACTCTCAAATCTTTTATTCATTATGTCAACTTATACTTTTCAAGTATGCACAGATTTAGGGCTGATACGTGGAATACTTCAATTGCAGATGCTTCAAAAATCTACGCTAAGGCCTCACAGCGGGAGTACCCCTTAAAGCAGAATTAATTGTTTGAGAAGATACCAACAAAGGAAATTGTTGGACAAGTCATTAATCAAATAGAACATATTTTAAACAATGAGGGGCAAGAATTAAGTTACAATGATGAAAAGGCGATGAATTTTGTCCACCTGCAGTGTTCCTTGAACATAGGGAGTGGGCCAGTTTTAGAAATAACCCCAACGATATAATAAATTTAAGAAGTGGAATGAGCTGCATTACAACTACTTCACACAAAACAGGTAGTAAATATCAGGTAAGAATTAAGATTAAACCGCGTCAACTAAAATGGCTCAATAGACTAGTACAGAGATTTGAGAATACAGTAGAAGTGAAGCCAACAATACATTTTCGCTAATTTTCAAAATAAAAAAGAAATGGGCATGCCTCTTAAAATTAGTGAAATGATAAAACGTCATTTTCCCTTCGCAAATGATTTTCGATTTAATGCAAACTCTACGTAAAATGTGGGATAGTGAAATTTGTGAAGGAACTTCAAATACAGCTCTGCAAAAAGCTCATTTTGAGCAGACTGGGCATGCCCAACAAAAAACAGAAAAATACTATATTCTGCGTACCAGTAAAAAACAGTTTTCAGACTTAATTAATACCTATCAGGATGTATTAGAAGCCAGAATGAATATGCAAGATAAAGACAATATTACGCCAGCTAACACTCCTACCATATCATCAATAGTTTAATCGCGTAAGCGGACACCCGCAGAAAACTTGATATACACAAATTTTGAATCGTTCGACTCTTCAAGATGGCCTGAAAAAACATGTTATTCGAGGATACAGCGCCGAAATATATTCTTGAGGTGTATACAGCGCCAGTATATGTACTTTTGTATAGAGCGCTAATATTTTAAAATGGAATGTATATATATATATATATATATATATATATATATATATATTTACAAAGACCTACATCAAATGAAAAATTGATAACGCCAAAATTTATAGTGTATGATGTTTTCAACATTATTTTCTATCTTACCTAAGATATTTAGGTAAAAAATACAAAAAAAAATTTTTTGAAATTTTTACTAATATGTAGTTTAAGGAATCATTTCCCTTAACATGAAGGTTAACTCTCATAAAAAATTTCTATTCCATCATCATTTTTAGATTTTTTTTCTTTATTATAAATATATACTATACAAAGCGACTCTGAGCATTCGTGCATACAAAGCGATTCTGAAATTGATACAAAGCGACTCTCTCTCTCTATATATATATATATATATAAATAAATATCTTTAATATCTCAACATGTAACACTAATAATAGCGGATTCTTTTAATAATCGAAAGCTACTTCGTCATTGTTATTAATAATTGCACATAAAAATACAACGCCCTTTTGTGTTTACAGCAAAACTGTTCTAAAAACTGAAATACTAATTTGAAAATGAAATGTGCGGACTTTGTGAAATTATTCGAAATTCAATCTAAAATTGAAACAGAAATTTTCTAGACTTTAATTCCGTTGAGCACATCTAATTATTTGGAGAGAAGACATCGAATTAGGCTTTTATTCACGATAAAATAATGGCGACTTTTAATAATGTTCATTTACATATTATTTAATACTATTTAGAGACTTCGAAAATATCATTTAAACCAGGGCAGTATAAGGAAGCCTAGATGTCAATAGGATTTAACCCATTTAAAATCAAGGGGCTAGAGTTTTAAAATATGTTATGTGAGTTATGTATGTAGAAGAGAACTAGTTTAATTTCCATAAGTTTAATACAAAATGTATTTCACTGAAACAGTTTTTCAGAAATGAGTAAACTTTTAGGAAGTAATTTTTAGTGTATATAGTGTAACAAAATGTGGAAATTATAGTGTCAAAATTTATAACAACATGTTTTCGTTTGTACTTTGTACCTAACCTATAAATAAATGAAGGAGAATGAGTATTCATAAAAAACTGGTGTTTGCAATTTAGTATCTGACACAAATATGTTGTTTGCTGAAATTTCGGTTTATGATAAGTAGTCTTCTTGCACATTACCCTTTTTTTATGCAAAAAGCATTTTCAATGACGTTTTTAATGAAACTAAATTTTTATAAGCATTTTCACACGCTGTGCCATATATTGTAAGACGAAGGTTTATAAATTATTCAACATTTTGCATTTTTGCATCGATTGTTTATCAAAATTTCATGTACATAAATATATGAAATTAAAATATTCAAAAAATTATTAAATAATTTTCAATGTCTATTATTGTAATTTTTATAAAAATTCGACCGTTTTACCTCTGCCACGCATATATGCATCAAATTCAAATTGCTACAACTTAGTTTTTAGGGCTAGGAAAATTAGTTGTATTGTTAAAACCTAGTTAGGAATATAGAAGACAGTGTTTATATATCAGATATTATATGTAAAATGACATTGACCAATAGTGCCCTTTAAATTTAGAATTTACTGCTCCTAGTGAAGATAGTGACTGAGATATATACACTTCACTTTCATTTTTGCCTATAAACTTATTATGTAAGCTATTATTTTAATAACATTTTCTAATAACATATTTATTAAAAGCCTTACCTAAAATATAGCTTTCTATATGAACATATTGTCATGAACTGAATGAAGTGCGTTATAACGTTTTATAAGCTTTAGTTCCCTAAGATAGGGTTGATTTCGATTGACTGATTTGAGCACTGGCACTAAGGCTGTATGTTTTAAAACAGGTAGATAAAAAAGTTTAAAAAAAATGTTTTTTTATTTGTTGGAAAGCCAAATCGTGGATGGGCAACGAATATACAAAAGGAGGACTGCTTAATGAATGAAGCACTTAAATTGTGGAAGCAATTAGGTAAAATATCTCCTTCACACGACCAAATGGTTTTGGTGCATTGTGAATCAAGTAACAACCCCTATAATGTTGGTAGCAAACCTATTGGTTCGCTGATATAATGGTCTAAAGCTATCTTTACTTGAAGAGACTAGATTCCTAATGTATTGTTGAAGTAAACAAGTTTTTGATCAAAGAAGCCCATATTTTAACAGATTATTTGGAAATGCCTACAAATTAGCAACAACTATTTGGTGGGGAAATTGTGTTAAATTTGGTTTTGGCCAAAAATCCTGCAAGTGTGATGGACTGTATCTTTTCTTCTGGAGCACCAATTTTTAACTCCGACTCCAAAATACGGCAAATTGCGGTTGGGAACTGTCATTCCTGTTAAACAGTAAAAAAGCTGATGCTGTAGCATTTGAAAATTTTTGTATTATAATTTACATGATACATTCCATTACAAGTAAAAGCATAAAAATACAAACAAAATAGCACACTTACAAAACCAGAACAGAAATATACACATAAAACAATAAAAACATGTTTTTTTCGAAAAACACGTGTTTTTGAAAACCATAAAAAACGTTTTTTTTATAGCAGCCCTGATTAGTACACTAATTTAGTTTAACTGTGACAAACTTTTCTAAGTGTCTCACATATCATCTGAATGCAAATTTCTCAAAAAATAATTAGAATGCTTTTTTCTTACATTTTACAGAAAATCATTGAGGACATATTTTCTAGAGCTATACATACTAGTATGCATATATACATACTAGTATTCTGAAGCCGTATATAAGCTTCATTCTTAATCCACATATTCTACTTAGTCCACATTGTATTGTGCTACTATAGAAGCAAAAATGTTTGTACGGAAGAGAATTGTTTAGTTAGATTAATGACAGAAAAAAAACATTTACAAACAGAAAAAGAGCTGCATTTGAAAGACATTCCATATTTAGATATAGTTTTCCAACGATGTTAAGAGTTGTAGCTTGAAACATGAAGGATGCGACTATAAATTTACATCAAGTGGTTGGAGGATAAAATTATTCTATATAAAAATTTCTGTGAACATTTGAAAGTTAATCTATACATGAAATTAGAATAACGCAACGAGAACATAAATAACATTGTCATTTTGAAGATAATATACAATTTTCTGGTTATTATTATTAATTTCTTTATATCTATTTGTTAAGAATACAATAGAATTCAAGGAATTGGCTTTTGGTAATTTTTTAATTAAACAACGGATCTTGTAAATGAGTTGAAAGTGCATAATAAAAATATTTAGGGTGGTAAAATTAAAAGATGCTATCAAAATTAGAATGACAACGAGATAAAGTAGACTTTGGTAATAATCATTGTTATCAATAAATGTCAGTTTTAGAGAACAACGACCTCTGACTTTGTGCATGGCGCGCCTGGAAATAACTTGAATGGTTTATTTAAAGAAAATAAAATAACGGACGTTGTTGTTTCCATGGGCTTCAGATTGCCTTAATATCTGAATATTAGGTAAGGGATAGCTTTCCTTACAGAAATCGAATTTTTTTACTCATTTCAAGCGCAGAGATAATTCTTAGCACACATTTTCACAATAACGCCTGTGCACATTTATCCATAGATTTGTCATATCCAATGATTGGTAATGTGAAAAAAACCGAGTGTTGCCACATGAGTATAAAGGGTTAAGATCAAATTAAAAAATTTAAATAGGAGTTAATTTGTTCATATCACACAAACATTTTTTAAGCTACATTCATCTGCTCCATCGTTAATACTCAAAAGGGAACCACCACAAGAATGTAGAATGGAATAAAAACTAATTCAAAAATTAGTAAAACCCAGTTGAATGATATGGGTGATTTGAATGAAATATTACAAGATTCAGAAAACTTCAGGTCATGCTTTGCAGTAAAACGCCTAAGTTTCATTTGTCGTGATCATTTAGTAAGCGGAAGAAATTGAATTCTTGAGAAACGACAAAATGTAATATGCTAAATTGATTCAGTCTGAACATATGATTGTAGAACCTGTTAAACAACTGAAATTTAAAGAAATGTTTTAGCATATATTATGCCAATTTATTAAAAAATAACATTATGGTAAATAAAAATAGCCAGACATAGTGAATAAAATGTACAGAATACAAAAATGATTACTTTTCTGTACACTTAATATATAAATTAATGTTTAATGTCAGTCATTGAAAAAGTAAAAGTAGCAATGCAACAAAAACTAATTGCTTTACATTGAAAAATCCTCAAATTGGGAGATTGTACCATGTGTTTCTAAAGTCTTTGCGATTTTAAATTTTTGTTTACATATTTATTTATCACGTGATAATTTAAGTTTATTGGAAATCGATAGTGCTGATTGTTCGGGTATATTTTAAGATGGAAAAGAAAGACAAAACTGAATTGGTTGTGATGTTTTATAAGAATAGTCAGAGCTATGCTGCTGCTCTCAGAAAGTTTTGTTCTTTACATGGAATAAAAGATTCCTCTCGTCGACCAAAGGAATCCACTTTAAGAGCATTATTTAAAAAGTTTGAAGCACATGGAAGTGTCGATGATCTACCAAGAAGTGGTAGAGGAGATTGCAGATCTGATCAAGATTCTGAGGCTGTGATGGAAGCAATTGCGAGGCTGAGAGAAGAAGGAATTTTGCCAACAACCAGAAATGTTTCCAGTGAAGTGGGTTGTTCAAGCTCTACGTCCTGGAGAATAATGAAATATGAATTAAAATTGCGTCCATACAAAATTCAACTTGGATAACTCCTCACAGATGAGCACCGAGAACGAAGATAATCCTTTTCAGAAAAATTTCTCCGTGATTACCAGAGCGAATCAATAAAAGATGTTGTCTTTTCAGATGAATCAAATTTCTCGCTTAGCGGAGTAGTCACCAGACAGAATACTCGTTTCTGGGGCCATGAACAGCCATCTCCAATAGAGTTGGAGCAATTTGACTCTAATTTGATGGTCTGGGCTGGATTTTCTGGTAAAACAAAGCTACCGATTGTCATTCTTCCTTTTGGCTCAACCTTGAATTCTGAGACTTATATCAGCTTCATTGAAGAGACGGTAGTCCCATTTCTGAAGAGAAAGAAGCTGTGGCGATCCTCTGTCTTTCAACAAGACGGAGCTCGTGCCCATACTTCAAACAGTGCTCTTGAAGCTCTGAAGAGATTGTTTCCAGGAGGATTAATCAGTAACAGAACTGAAGAATTTTGGCGTGCTTGTAGCCCCGATCTAACATCACTGGATTTTTTTCCTGTGGGGTTACATGAAGAACAAGGTCTTCAGTATTCCTCGTCCCAAGAACCTTGATGAACTGAGGGAAAAGATCACACAGGTTTATGAGGACATTCCAATGTCAATGCTTCAAAATTCAGTTTAAGATGTTTTAAAAAGGCTGAAACTTTGTGTGGAACATCGAGGTGGACACTTGAATGACATTATTTTTTAAAATTATTTTTGTAGTTAAAAAATAAAATCCGAAAATGTTTACTTCAATAAAGTTTTTCAGTTTTACAGATATCTTCATTATTTTGAGAGATATAAGATTTTTAAATTCGCAAAGACTTTAGAAACACACGGTAGATCCCAAAATATTTATATCATTTAATAAAATAAATGCTATCTAAAAAAACCTTTAAAAGCATGAGCATATAGTTCTTCTCGGTCGGCGGTTTTTGAATGTTAATAATGGCATTGATATCTAAAAAATGGACAAACATAATATGAACTAAATTGGGAAGATGCAGGGAAAAACACTTTTAGATTCTACTACTGAATAGCACCTTCAATTGACATATCTGAGAAATTTGAAGTTGAATTGAACGCTAGCCTGCCACGAGCTAAATCGTTAGATAATATCACACTATCAATGTTTTCCAAAAGACGCTGAATTCTAAATACTATATAAATTTCATATAAAATTATCTTTTAACCTTGAAGTCTCGGGAGCAACATAGCCATGTTGATCAAATGTACTTGATCTGCAAAATGAATGTAAAATGGGAATCAAGCCAGCAGAAGGCAAAGGCTGAGCTGATGGCCGATCTAGAATTGGTTATTTAAGAGCCCGCATGAGATGTATAAATATTTAAAAATAAGAAATGAATATAATTGCACATCAACAATAAAAAATTATAAATTAGATTTCTTAAATATTTGGAATTTCAAGATATATTATTAGTAGTCCTACAAAAGTAATATTCGTACTAATTATGCATTACATTAGAATGAATGTCAATGGGATAGAAAAAATCCCTACTAAAAGATTCTTAAATTTCAAGCATATTTCCTAATATTCTATTACAGCTAAAGCTGTAAAAATTAACTCGATGAGAATAATGACTTAATGTTTTACAGTAACCAACAACATTAGGGCTATATTTACAACTATATTATAGCAAGAAGCAAATTTTTCTTCTCATTAGACAGAAACTAAAATTTTGCTTCACTGGAATATTTGTCAGCCACAAACCTATAGTTTATACTAGTGTGTACAGTTGAAACTGAATTAATAGTGAAACTAAAACTAAGTGGACTGAAATGAATTAATGAAATCTGAAACTGAATTAAATAAGAAACTCAAACTGAAAAACATTTTTTATTTAATTTCCAGATATTTTCATGTTTTTTACTTTGAAAATAATGTAAATGCGTAGGGTGATCCCAAAAAACGCACTAAACAGCATATTGATGGTTCGGATACTTTGTCTCACATAACTTTTAAGACATTCATATTTTTTAGCCTTACCGAAATTAGAAAATTCTTGTATCCTCTGTTTATCAGATTACAAAAAGAAATTATGAAAATTCTGTTAGAATATAATTTACCTAATTTTGAATGAATGAAATATCTTTCTTCTTTATTATACAGTTTAATTAGTGTTTTCATATCTATGACTGGACGGAGTCGCGATGACGGCTCAGTGACTGAGTTGAAAGAAAGCTGTCGAAGTGCAAAAAGAAGGCAGGGGACAACTGGATACAATGCGAAAAGTGCTAAGTCTGGACACATGCCGAGTGCAACAACTTCACTAAAGATGAATTTATTGTCATTTCAAAGTTCGACAACTTAATATGGTTTTGCAATGAATGCGTATCTAATCGGAGGAATTCAGCATTCGGAATTGCAAATTTGAAATACATTTAATACGAAGTTAAGGCATTCGAAAAGAAATTCGATTCGGCGTTTGTAAACGTGGCTCAAGAACTAAAAACAATACAAACGGAAAACCCAGACCAGCCTCTTGGTATCAGAATTCAAAATATTCCAGAGAGCTACGAGCCAATTGCCAGATCCGAAAAGCTTTTAACAGTGTGCGGACAACAAGGAAAATTCAATGTCAGATCATTGAAGAAACGCAATGCTGTATATCAACTATCGCCTGATATAATGAGTCAATCTTCGAAAGCTTGCTTTATTACTGAATCGTGCTTACCAGTGAAAGTGACGACAGTTTTTTGCTATTGAAAATTTCAACCTGTTTCATCATGACTGATCTACCTTGAATAGCAGTAAAAATGTTGGTGGAGGTGTCTGTGATTTCATTCATCAATTAATAGATTGCATTCAACTGTATCCGCAAGGTTTTGAATATTTCGGCGTGTTGTGGCTGGAACTGATTATTAACTCAACCAACATCTTGTTTGCTGTTTCTATTACCTTCTAAACTCATCAGTGGAGAATGAAGTTTCCGCTCATGTGTCGACTCAGTTGAAAGACTTATGTGCACCAATTGCTTGCCCTGCAAGCCTCTGCTCTGTAACTTCTAATCCCGTTCTTGTCTTCCTCCATTCTTCCAACATTCTCTTCCGGTAACCCCTCTCATCTGGCCTGCTTCTTCTGTAACACTCCAATGCTGTCCTGTTCTGCTCATCTGTCCACTTATGCCGTTGTCCATTGGTCTGTGTGGATCCTATACTGCCACTTCTCGAGTCCACACTCCCGATTGTGGAGTCCGCCTGTTGTCCGGAGATTCTTCGCACCCTCTGACCATTGAAGGCCTGCCGGGGACTGAGGGCCTTTGCTCTATCATGACTTCTCATCAGTGTTATATTGTGTTTGATTTTGGACTCACATTCTCCTAGGAAGTTGCCAACCNCTTCTGTAACACTCCAATGCTGTCCTGTTCTGCTCATCTGTCCACTTATGCCGTTGTCCATTGGTCTATGTGGATCCTATACTGCCACTTCTCGAGTCCACACTCCCGATTGTGGAGTCCGCCTGTTGTCCGGAGATTCTTCGCACCCTCTGACCATTGAAGGCCTGCCGGGGACTGAGGGCCTTTGCTCTATCATGACTTCTCATCAGTGTTATATTGTGTTTGATTTTGGACTCACATTCTCCTAGGAAGTTGCCAACCAAGGCTTAAGAGACCTTCCTGCCCCATGAGCTTTCATTTTGGACTGCCCTTGTCCTAGGAAGTTGCCAACCAAGGCATTTAGAGTGCTTCCTACCCTGTGAGCTAAGTCATCCAGTTTGCTAACCACGACCACAGTTGCTTAACCTCAGCTTACCAACTGGGCTACCTGCCCACATTATTATTATTTATTATTATTATTATTATTATTATTATTATTATAATTATAATTATTATTATTATTATTATTATTATTATTATTATTATTATTATTATTATTAAGCATTGATAAATAAACTGTAGTAGAAGATAGCGATTATTCTATGTATAAAATATACTCAACATCATTATTTATTACAAATAAAAATTACATGTCTTAAATAATTGCGGTGGTAGCCGATGTCTGGTAGCAATCAATATAAGAAAGATAACCAAAGGAATAATTATTTCTGCTAACGTTATAATCTAAATTAAAATTACTATCAGATACTAGTTTTCTATCTAACATATCTGCGTCTTTTTATAACATAATTTTTCCACATCAATATTTTCAATTGATGAAAAAATCCCATATTCTTAGTTTTCACAGCATTTTAACCATAATAATGGGAATATATTTGTCCTAATTTAATAAAATGTTCATTTCTATGTGATTATGAATATTTGATTTGTCAAAAAGTAAGAAAACACAGCTTTTGATTGGATAATTAATTATTGTTGTCAATTAGATCAGGTTCTTATGAGTTGTTTATATGGTTCTTTGTCTATGTTCTGCTCATCTAGGGAGTTATTTAAGTTAATTTAAGGAATTATTAATAGGTTTTGTTTTTCAAATACATCCAGTACTGTTCATTATTTTAGAAACACTAATCTTCACTAATTACATGTATATTCTGCAATGATTAACACAATAACTTTGATTTTTGAAACTAAGGTCAAGTTTAGCATTGTGAATTCAAATTCTCATGTAATATTTTAATCAGAAATTTAGTTTTTCTCTTATTCCCTTGTGAACGGCACCGTAAAAACTATCTTCATAGCCTCAAAAATTTAGTTTAGTGTGCAAATTCATTGAGAAGATTTTGAATTATTAAGAGTTGAATTTTATGAAAATACTATGACATCACTAATTTTGATGTAAAAAACGATGAGAAATGCAATAACATATGTAAAAAGCTTATAAAATAATGTATATAGACCAATAACTTTGCATAATTAACCAAATTCGTAGCACGCGGTACTACTACTACTACTACTACTACTACTACTACTACTACTACTACTACTACTACTGAAAGAATTTATTTACTTTCGAGAAAGTATAACAAAAACACTTATATGGAGTGACAACGGGTAGAGAATACATGGACATTAGAGTCTATGTGCGTTTTAATGTCCAATGAAAAACTGTGTTTATCAATGAAAGCTATTCTCCTGACAGCTTCACAGTTCTTTGAAAGAAAGCTTTATCACATGCGGGTTTCTTGGACATCCATTTGGTCTCGAGTTGTATGATGTTGTCCGTTCTGAGACAGCGACTGGGTATCTTTATATTTATAAAATCAAAGATGGGAAAGTCCAGCTTGCCCAAAAGACATTTATGTAAAAACATGAGATCATGATATTGAAGTAAGAAGGATATCGGCCAAAGTGAAGACAATTTGAGTTGAGATGTGTAGTCCTGAGCACCAGTGACCCAACGCAAGCACCTCTGCTGAAAACGCTCAAGTTTGTCGCGAT
>CABFPE010000745.1:106780-126136 GCA_900660155.1 Hofstenia miamia
ATATATATATATATATATATATGTATATTGAGTTTGATGCATGACTATTAAAATTGTCTATAATTTTTACTAAAATGTATAATTACTGATATACAATTTTCAATTGCCTTTTATGCCCTCCACTGAGTCACTGGGTTCAAAATTTTTTGCAATTTCTAAGTTATGTCTTTTATCTAAACGCGATTTTAGTTAAATAAAAATGAACACATTGGATAATATAATCCGGCTCATTCCAGTTCATTTACCTCAGCAGCCTATCTTGATCTAGCTTGTATTCTGGCTCAGCCTTGTTGTTTTAAACAATCTAGTAAATCTTTTGTATAGAAATCTAAATGGTAGTCGGTACTATTGACTGTGTAGGATATATGTCTCAATCATTACATTAAATTAATCATCCAGAAATTTTAAAGCTAGTACTAATGTAATATGAAGCTTTAATTAACTACAATTTATCCATTACTTTATACCTTTTTAAATGGCAAAATATGTGCATGTGACAACACAAATGCTGCGGAAATGTTACATAGATGTAATGACAAATCTTTATTGTTATTTATTTATTCTAAATCTCTTGACTAAAGTTTTTTAGATGTTTAGATTGCTATTTTCACGTGTTTGCAGTAATCAGAATGCATTTTCAATTGCAAAAACATATTCATATTTACCAATGCAGACTTTCAAGAAAAGTTCTTTACTTATTAAAAAAACTTTTCAATTTAATACAGTTTCAATTCCTTACAGAGGTTTTTCATATTCTGCTGGTGGGTCACCTCATCATAGAAGAGCAGGTTAGTGTTATGTTATTTATTTTGCTGAATATTGTTTAGTGGAGAAATCGAAAAATTTGGCAATGTATTTAATTGGAACTATGCTATTAATGGTGGGAGCAACCTATGCATCTGCTCCTCTGTATAAAGTGTTATGTCAATCAATTGGCTTGGGTGGAGAAATTGATACACGAAATCGAGATAAAGGTGATTACATTGAACAAATGAATCCTATTCGAGATAGACCTGTAACTGTTAAGTTTACTGCTGACGTAAATTCGAGATGCGTATGGAACTTTATCCCACAGCAGACTGAAATAACTGTATTGCTTTTAAGATTCATTTTATTTATTAAATTGAGTTTTTTTATCTATTTTATTCGTAAATGAAGCAGTTATAGCCATTGCATATACATTTATGTTAGTATTAATTGTATTTATTTTCAACCCAAGCTCATGCCTACTCCCGAATTCTAAAACTAAGTTTGACTTTCAAAATGATCTATTTATACTTGAATGCAGTCGCTGTATGTTTATTCTTAAATCACAAAAGTGCGAACATGGTAGTATTTCCCAGAAAATTGTCCATTACTACCGATTTTCATTGGAATGTATGAATTTCGAACGCTAAAATGTTGTTTAATATTGATAAAAGTATTTGAAAGCTTATAGCACAATTAAAAAACGGGCGGATTATATCCCGCCTTTAAATGTTGTTTCTATAATTAGCTTTACATATTGCCCATTTTTGCAATTTTAGTTTTACAAAAGGAAATCTAATTGACCTACTTTGAAAATGGAAATTTCATTAGAAGTTCATAAACGAACTATAGTTGCCAAGGTGTAGAGGATTTACTAATACGGAGCACCTAAATCCAAGTAATACCACATCTAAGTTTATAGTTAATTAATCAATAATAGTAATATAAAATTGCATATTACTACTGTTGATGAATTATCTTGTGCGTATTTTTATGTAACTGGATGTTAAATTGCTTCATTTTTACTAAAGATTCAATAGTTTTCATATTGATACTAATAAATATAAACTGAATACATTTGAATAGTTTTCGGTATTAAAATTGTAAAAATATAATGTCATAGACAATATATTATCGAGAATACACAAAAACTATTGACATAACGTGTATAAGCTTTCTCTAGCCGTTTTGTCATTCTGTGACCATGTGCGATGTAGTTCTACAATCATTACTATTGCTTTAAAGCCAAGTGCATATTCTTTGATGATGCATTTTAGGTTTTACCTGGCGAAACTGCTTTGGCCTTCTACTCAGCTGAAAACCCTACAGACAAACCAGTTGTTGGAATAAGTACTTACAACATCAGTCCGTTCGAAGCTGCTCCCTATTTTAATAAAATTCAGTGTTTTTGTTTTGAGGAACAATGGTTATCTCCGCACGAGGTTGTTGACCTGCCTGTTTTCTTTTTTATCGATCCTGCTTTCGATGAAGATCCTTCATTAGCGAGAATCGATGAAATAGTTCTTTCTTATTGTTTTTTTGAGGCGAATGAAGACTTAATTCTGCCCGACGCAAACGCTCAGAGTGAAGCAGAGTACAATAAAAGATCAAACTGAGCAAGGTTTTGTAGTAGAAATATTGTATATATAAATTGGAAAATTTACTTTTTTAATGTTTCACGTTTCAATGTATGAACATTTATAGAGTATTAGTTTGTCACTAAGATACTTTTTGTAACTTTGATGCATTCAACGTGATTTAATGATGGGTATAGTATTTTTCAATCAGTTGGTTTTCTCATTTCGACATTGTTCGATTGAAGCATTTCCATGTATTAATATATGGTTTTGTCAGTTAGTCTCATTTTAAATTGTAAAGTTTTTTAAATATCGAAAAGTTCGCAATGGTGTTACGAGACCATGCTGGAAATCTTTTGCTGAAGCAATTCTATATTAATTTAAACTAGGCGATATAATTTTATATAAAGTAGAAAGATCAAGTATTCCATTGCTACAACTTCTGTATTTAAGTAGTTTTATACATTGTCCTTGAATTATTATAAAATGCAATTGTTTTTGTGAATAACATTTTGTTTGGACTTAATTTCACGTATTATGAAATGCCTATTGAAGCCTTCTTGATGCTTGATATTTGTTTTAGAACGTGAAATGAATTTCGAAAAGCTCACAAATGTAGAAAAGTTGCACATTTGTAGAGTGTATTACAGAGGTACTTCTAAATTCGCAATGCAAACATTTTTAATGTCATTTAGTTGGTTGCTATGCACTTCCTGTTCTTTGGTTGTTGAATATTTGTTGCTTTTATAAAGAGTTGTATAGAGCGTATTTTCCTGAGCAGAACCTCATCAAGCAATGTAAGCAAGCACTAATCCATTCTGTTCGTTTTTAATCGTTTACTTGTGCTTGTTTGCTCGTTGTTTTATAATGAACTGTCTCATCTTTCATTATTTTGTTCATGATGTCAAATATTTTAATACTTTTTAAATACCGTATAGTTTTCAGTAATGTACAGAGTATCCCAAAAAACTAGACGGAACATCAATTTGATATTGCTCTAAGGCTATTGTTTATATTTTAGTTCTGTCAGAACTAGTGTGTTCAGTAACTGTTTTTTTCCAGTAAAAACTTTATTTGCTTGGTATGCATGAAATTATTACAATGTCTGTGGATAGGGAATCTGAAAAAATCTAAATTAATTAAAATGTAATATTTCAATAGAAATGCATACACATTCAAGTTCAGTCCAATGTTTTTTAATCACCTTGTATAGGCTCTTTGTACAGTTTGATATATATATATATATATATCCGTTAGGTAATGTCTATTTACTTTTTAGTAATTTTGAGTTGTTCTTTTAAATAAAAATTAGATTTTTGTAACATTTCACTGAGAAAATACTGTTCACTCAGTAGTTCCAAAAAGTAAAAGTTCTAGGGCTTATGCTATTTCCTTGCGAATTTGAATTTTAGGGTTGCATAGTTTACTCATTTGTAAAATGTGAATTGGTAAGTTTTGTTGTGTTTTAGATGTAACAAAGTCAGCTACTGGGCTATTAATATGGATTTTCGTTCTTGTCAGTTGGATTCTTATCTTTCACTATAACTACCTAAGTTGGGGTGAATTTGGTTACAAACTTACATTTGTAACACCTCCTGGTCGCATCTAATAGTATGTTTAAGATTTATTGTAAATGTGAGAATTAGCAATTTATTTATTTTGAAAACTTATTCTGTTGTATTGAGTCATTGTAAAGTTTCTGAAATTATTCAAAAACAGATTATCGTAACAACCATATGCTTTAAATTAACTTCAAGAAACGTTTCTCACATCGGTGATTTATTTTGATGGTGCTTCATTTATATTTCTAGATATCTATTGTATTTTCCAAATTTGAATACATTCAGTTTTTAGATCTAAATATTTTTCACGTTTTTAGACCATTGATAGCTTTTTAAAAATTTGAATATAATATCTCTTATAATTTTACTATTATTAGCGGTTTATGGAATTGAATCATGCATCAACAAATTGAATAACGGCTCAGATATCGTGAATTACGTACATTTAAATTTTCAGAATTTAAGCATATAAAATTTCGAATATAGGTAATTTATTTCAAGCTCTAAAAATTTAATTGTAGCAATTTCTGAAACTTGGTTAAAAAGTGAAGCTCTAGAAAGCTCATGAAGTGTTAATGAAACTTACGCACTATTTAGAAGGGATAGACAACTCGATAGGACAATCCAAAGGTAGAAGTGTATTATTTTTAATCTCAAAGTCACTTACTTCCCAGATACGCAACGATATTAAGAGTAATGAAGTAAATTTTGATAGTTTATAGGTTGAAATTAATAATTCAAACAGAAGTTCACGTTTTAAAATGTATTGGACTTTTCCGGTATTGGAATCTAAATTATGTTAATGCTAGTGATCAATGTAAAATGGATCTGTTTTGAACACATTCAATTTTGAATTATAGCCAAACAAGCATTACCTATTAGAATGACATCATCGAGTAGAACACTAGTAGACTACATTATACTAGCTACGAACAACAATCTATATTATGAGTACACTACTTCTGAATGCCCATTCTCTGAACACTGTTTTACATCTATCAGATTTCGTAAGTCTCATTCAGTCTTAAACAATAACATGAAATTAATTTTAACTCGTGAAAAGCGTGTTGACAAATCAATAATTTCAAACTATCCGTTTCATCAATTTGTTTCCTGTATATTATGCATCAAATGTACATGATACGCTGGAAAACTTTTTAGAAGTTTTTCAATTTTATCTTAGTAGATTTTCTCCTGAAAAGAAAATAATGTTTAAATCCAGTACAAACTCAAAAGCAGGCAATACTGCTATCAATATAATTTGGATAACTGCAATTTGCAAAGCATTGATTCGCGAAAAGAACAAAGCATCTAAACATTTTATGAATTCTCGAACCAGCAAGAATTTTGCCGCATATAAAACGGCTAGAGATGTCCTGAATGTTAAATTTGTAGCTATAGCCTTGTTAGATCTCTCAAAACCCTTTGATTCGATTACTCATAACATACTCATTTATAAACTATTCTTCGTTCTTAAAGAAATTTAGTAGTTTAAATAGAAACATAATCAGAAATATGTTTCGCGAAATATTTAGCATCGTCAGAGAAATTAACCGCACTAAACTTTTACAAAATACGATGTAATTCATTTTATAAATCCAAAGAAAGAATATGTAGTCTTTTTTAAAGTTGGTTGTATTATATAATATAATATAATTCAGCTGCTTTAGTATAAATTAATCTTGTCTTGCAGAACATTTTCTAACTAAATTGATAATCAAAGAATTTTAAGTGATGCGATATTATCTCTAGTACTAGAAAAGTTAGACATAGTGGACAGGAAAACTATAATCGATTTGGGCGTATACAAAGGATTTTTGGAGACGGGTTGATAAGATTGTTAAATGAAAATCTTGAGCTTGACGAAGGTTGTATATTGATACAAAGGGAGATAATATATTGTGAGGATGGTGGTCTTTGTATTCTATCATTTTCCATAGTCTGTTGCAATGATTTAGTCTGCGTTCTTCTAAGGTGTTGAGCTTGGCTAACGAAAGAGCATCATGGTATGATAAATAAGGGAAGCTAATCCTTAATACTCGCTTCTCCATAATCTCAATGCCTTCTGTTTAGTATTTAGCAAGAAATGTACAATATTCTAAAGTTGATCGCACCTTGGATACATAAACTATTATGATATCCTCGATATGTATTCCACTAAATTTAAGAAGGCGAATTAAGTGGAGTCTTTTATCTGCTTTATTTAGTGTATTTGACATGATTCCCCACTTCAAATCACTTTGAATTTCAACACCCAAAAGTTTAGCTGATCATACGCTTTTAATGATGCTGCCATTAATACAGTATTCTGACGGAGGAATACAATCGTTTAAAAAGGATATGGTATGTTATTTTGAGTTATCAGCATTGGAAGAAACCTTTTTTGTCTGGCATCAGTCTGCTTGAGTTACAATTAAGGCGTTGCCAAACCGTGGTGTCATCAACAAATTTGACATGATTTTCATACTTAATTAACAGACTGTTGATAAAGAGTATATATAGCCAGGGTCCCAGCTTAGTACATTGAGGAACACTAGCCTTAATGAGTTTTGCTGATGGAAAAGTACCAGGATGAAGTTTCATTCTTTGTATGCGGTTGTATAGTAAAGAAGAAATCCACCTGAAAGTAGTAATAGATACGCCAATTTCTTGTAATTTAGCTATTAGAAAGGATGACTAGTAATCAAACGCTTTTCAAAAATCAATTAGAAAAATTCACAGAAAGGTGTTTTTTTCTTGTAGTTGTTCCATCAATTTATGAGTCATCTGAATTAATGCGTATAGTGAGGAACTTCCTGGAATAACTCCTTGTTGAGAGGAGTTGACAATAGCAGATATTTTTTCCTTGAGCTCGCCTTTATTCATGGAGTTCTTCAGTTAATTTAGAAATTGGATGTGTTAAGGAGATAGGCCTCAGGTGTTTCAGTGTTACGACAATAGTATAGGTTTTAGGAATAGGAATAACGTCAGCTGTTGCAAATGATGTTGCATATCCTTCATTTAGAGATGAATTAAAAAGAAGTGAAATGGGCTTGGCTAATTCAACACGAAATTGCTTCAAAATCCAATTGGTTAAATATCTGTTGTTAATGTCTTCTTTTTAGTACACATAATTTGTACTCAGAATAAGGACTGATTCCCTTTTTTTGGATTCTAGTATTTACAAAGCTATTTGCTGTTCAAGCAGTTCTTTTCATCACAGTACTAAAAACTCCACTCCGCTAAACCTAACAAAAAAGGAAAGTATTTCCAATATTTACAACTATTTACAATGAAGTATAACGCGTTATTACTAGACAAAAAGGAGTTACAAGTATCTTACTGTAATGAGATCTAAAAGGGGAATAAAGGACAGAAATGAAAACACACAGAGCTAATCTAAACTGAAAACAAAAAACAACACACACACACACAAGTGGACACGTATCATCTAAAAAGGCTTGAGTTAGTAAAACATTTACAATAGATTAAAATTAATCGAAAAAATATCCTTTGGTGTAGCAATTGATTTTACAATATAGTCGACTGTAGGTTTTATGTTGCTTGCTGTAAGAATATCGGATATACTTTCCAAATTTTTCAATATTACTAGCATTGATTACACATTTCTCACATTTCTTAAACATTGAGTTAGTGGTTTGATTGGAGAGAATTGCTTTTCCAAAAATACCCATGTGAGAAGTAAAAATGTTGTCAACTGTTTTCCCGCGATGAGTATGAAAGGATGCTAATTGGGACAGTTCATATTGAATGTCTTTAAATCGTTGACATTTCCTCCTAACAAAATAGTATGGTTGGTGTAATCATGTTTAATAAAAAAATTTTTTGTGGTGTTGCAATTACCAAATAGGCTTCAATGTCATGATCATTTAAAGCTCGAAACTCAATATAAATGGGCCGTTAATGTTTGTAAACGACTTCTAGTGCTTTAAAAACATATATTTATAAATCAATCCCAAGTCCTAAGCAGTTAATTCAAATAAATACCGCCACTAAATTTTATAAAATTGTAAAATTGCTTCCACCCTATAATTGCATAAAAATCCCAGAATTTTCGAACAACATCAACGAAAGAACAAAAAGATTTACTGTAAACAAGTATAAATCTAAAATAAAGCGAAATTCTTTTATAAATAATGCAATAAGGCAATGGAATGAATTTCCCCAAGAGATCAAATGTATTAAAAATGAAAAACACTTTCGCAAACGTGTTAAGGAATTAATTCTAAAGCAAAAGTTCATCTGTGGAAAAGCTTGGGTAGGCTACAAATTTTATAATACTGATTATACTACTACTACTACAAGACTATAATATCCGTAGCCTAAAATGACGCTTTTCTTGTATATATTTCATGTCTTTTTATTATTTTTGTACATTATTGACGCTATTTAGAGAATTTATCAGTTTCTGAAATTGTAAATAAAAGTCCCTAAATATAGAATATCTTATCTTATCTTACCTTTTGTAGGGTAGGGTAAAAATTAGTGCACGTTATAACATGTTTAATTTGAATAAGAGCACCACCCTCTGGATTTGCTTGATCTTCACGGCGTTCGATGCTATATCCTCGGGAATTAAACCTGGATGATGAGTCTCAAGTATTAGCACTATATCCGGATTATCATTTAAATTTACCCGTGAAACAAGTGCATCCATTTCGTAGCGAATCGATTGTGCGTTGCTAAAAAAGATACTAGGGTTCAAAGGAGTGGATGCGGACAAAATGTAATTGGATAGTCATTGTGATTTTACTTCTCTGCCATCCTGAAATAGTGTTAGATTACGGATGCGAAGGCGGGATTTATCAATACCAGATTGAACCATATCATATCTCTTTTTGAGTATGAATTTTTCTTTAAGTCGATCTAAAAGACTTAAGTCTGATAGAAGTATTACTTTAAAATTTTTAAATTCCTTAAATTTATGAGCATTAGTCAATAATAAACGTTTCATCCATGGAAAAACCTATATCCCCAATTATAATACGAATAACTTGCGGTTTGAATTTCCCAAACGAAACACATTCTGGAAACAACCAGTGAAACCCAGAAACTATAAACTATCAAATACCATTTTACTATCATGTTTTAAAACATCGTTAGAACCTTTGGGGTTAGAACACTCACGGATACCAATCAATTTAGCTTTTGTCAAGTATGATTTATCTTCCATTTAGCTGGTAATGACAGGTTTGAGTTAGAGAGTAATACACCTAGTAATGGGATCCATTGAATTGAATTGTAATAAATTGTCAAAATGTTTTTGTATGTACAAGTTGAATGTTAATGAAGCTAAGACAGAATTTTGTATTTACAGCCCAATAAAAGCAATTCCGATGTTTCTGCAGCGAATTTAAGTAAACAATAAATATTATTAATTTGCCTATTGTAGACACTTTCAAGTATCTATAGACTCAAAGTGAAAGTTTAATGCTGGTCATGCTCTGGAAATTTCAGACAACCGAAAGCTTACTAAACACGCAGAATCATGTTCAGCAGCTGGTATATCCTTCATACCACTATCAGTGGAAGCTCTAGGAGGATGGTCACCAATTGCTATCAAAGTATTCTCCAAGATGTCTTTTATGTCTTCTGCCAGAAATGCCTCTTGCGATCTGAATACGGTTTCTACATACTTTTTTCAGCAATTGTCAGTAATTTTACAGCGGGGAAATGCTACACTTCTTTTATCAAGATATGGTTGTTAGGGCTCAAGCAATTCATGTCTAATCTGTGGCATCTGGAACACAAACTCAACCATTGTACAAGTTTTTCATTATCGATCACCCAAAAAATAATCATTGTAATGTTAATTTTATATGTATTGATTTTCGTTCTTTTTTAAAAAAAAACAATTTTATATTCGGTGATTCTTAAATATTCTATTTTTGTAATGTTAATTTTGTAAAATGTGCTTTATTAAATATATTATATAGAAAATCGTAAAGCTTAAAAAAAAATTCTTCCATCAATTTAATAGTTAGAAAATTAGCTATAGGTATAAAAAGTATGACACTAGTAGTTAGGTAGTTAGCACCCTGTGTGATAATTCAATATTCCAAGTTTTTATTGTGAGTCACCTTAATTAAGCAAACATTTTATTTACTGAACTAATTGATGTGCTTTATAAAAACTTGATATTCCATTAAAATCGGCATTAAATATCTCAACGAAAAATTCATCGAAAACTAAGTATTACATTTCTAGATTAATTCTATTTCCAAAACAACTCGTCATTTTGAATACCTTTGCTGAAATTATTCAAGCTAATCAAAAATATATTTCTGGTAAATCATGGCTAGGTTAAAAATTTTATAACAATGACAATACTATAACTCAATATTAAAATAGTATTATAGGAACTTATCCATAGCCAGGAAGTTTTGTTTTTTTAATTATTTGATTTGTATACATGTGTTATGTGAATTTATTGACGCTATTCTGATAAATTATCAGTTATTTAATTGTGAACATTTATCTGACTAAGAATCTCTTATCATATTTTATCTAATCACAGAAGTAACACTAAATAAATGCAAATCTATTGATTGCAGTGTGCTTAAAAAAATTTCGATCGTTAACTTACATTTTTTTACATGTTCTCAAATGGATGTCTTAAGATGAACAAAATTGAAATATTTAAAAATGAATTATTGGGAACACGTATTAAGATTTTTAAAAGATAAATGTCTAATACAAAATATATTTGGATAATTTCAAAATTAATCAAGTACACTTAATGATTGATTTGAAATACTGTGGTTTTGCTTAAAGCAATTCACATATCAATACATCAAAGTTAATTAATCACATGCACATCATATAGAAAAAGATGATAGTTACTTGTTAAGTATTGAAGGCAAAATTAGATATTATAGATCAATTTTTAAAACATTTATAAAGCCGAATAAATGGTAGGGCGGAATCAGTTTTGAAAGCATTGAGAATTAAATACCCAAATTAATATCAATTATATTCACTTGACTTTAACAGCTTTAACACCATAATTCATTTAACTGGTGCTTTTAAATATGTAATACATGTTTTAATATATATGACTATTTAATTTAGATAATGTTTCAAGAAAACTTTTATATATTAATGGGTTTTAATATGTACATTTTTACCTCTACAACAAAGAATAATGTAAAAAAACTCGCACTTTATTCAGTGTTAATTATCGATTATATTTGCAATATTGAATCATTACAAATTTTTATAGCGCTAATGAATTAAACGTTATAAAGCAAGCATATACAGTACAACACTTCGTGGAATTAATTTTATTGAAATAATGGATAAACATGATCTCCTGTTTACTTTTAATTTTCATTAGGATAGGGTACTATAGCAGGAGGAGTTAATTATTTTGTAGCACCGGTAAATCCATGCTTCGATCGAAACCTTCACGATAGGGAATTAGGAATGCTCGCTGATTTCATACCAATGCCACAATATATTATATTATATATATATATATATATATATAACAAATTGCATCGTTGCGTATAGAACTCATGAATTAAGCAATCGCTGTTCTTTTAGACAGTATATTTATTTTCAAACAGAAAAATTTTGTTTAAAAATATATATTCATAGGGGTGTAAAAACAAAATATTGTTTGTCAAACTCCTTATCTCGACTCACATGATTCAGGCGAACATAATTGTCCGATTTTGAAGCTCCATGATTGTCAAAATTGTATAAAATTTGATTATGTATGGTATTTTGCAATAAATATGTGTGAAGTAATCATAAGCTAACTTTGCTTTTGTATTTTTAATAGACTACATTAGTACCGGCCATTTTTGCTAAAAAATTTCACCGTAGTTCTAGTGTTAAGATAAATGTGTTTTAAAACCACTGATCGTTACTCGTTTGCTTAATACTGAGATGGAAATGGAGCAGGTTTTTGTGAACTCTCTTCCCCGCCCGCAAAAACTTTATATCCTGCCTCATTTTCACGTGTTAATTTCTGCCCATATTACAACACGCTCTATGTTCTGCCCCTCCAAATGGCCTCACTAAAAAATTCTTCTCCAAAAACTAATTAGGATATCCCATTGACCCTATTTGTTTCATGACAATTTTCACCGAATTGTACCACTGCCTAGAAGATTCAGAATCATGTCTTCAAATACCATTTCTGCTATTACAACGAATAGAAATTTAGTAACAATATATATATATATATATATATATATATATATAATCATTATTAATAGCAAAATAAAATTTATTTTAATTCCAAAAAGCTAATGTTTTGTGCAATATATTTATGCGAGTGTAATTGCAAACCTTCCAGTGTAATTGCAAAACCTATTCATGACAAATAATCAGATCAGAAAGATCTTATTGGTATTATTGAACAGATTCAAATTTCGCCAAAAGTTAGAAATACATGGTAGTTGATTCTTCAAGATGTGATTAAATTTCCTAGTAAATCACAATTTTATCAAGCAGGTAACTGTGATGTAAGAACATTATTTTTATAATCTTTAAAATCCGCAATTTTTGATTCGGTTTTTCTCAACTCAAATTTATTTTTTCCTCATTAGTACAGAAATTTTTGCCGTATATCCATCCCGACTTGGCCCGCCCCACTTCCATCTCTGGCATAGCACCATGTGCGATTTGCTAACACTAGGATAATTGTAAAATTTTGTTTAAATAACATTTTATTAATTGTTGATAATTATTCCTTTTTCTATTTTGTAGTACATAGTGGAAAAATCCCCGAAAAGACACAACATGCTATTATTAAAGCGTAATTTGCAATTTGAAAAAAATGAAAAATTGCAAAAATTCTCTGTTTCCATTTTTGGAGTCATTAGATGATGATGAAATCTGTGCATAGTGCTGAATTTTAAAAATTTAAAATTCAATAGTCTTATGATCTTTCTAGTACCCAATTATGTACTTAGCATTTTATTTTCCATTGGGACCCCTTTAAAAAATTTATCTGTATCCGCCACTGGATCTAAGATTATCATTATTTTTAATATCCTTTGGAAGCATGTTCCAGTTGCTGATATCACTATAAATAAATGAATATTTCAAATTATTTTTGTGAAATTTTATGCCAGCAATTTTTTTTAATTCTTTCCAATATTGACTTTAAAGTTGGGAAACTTGATTAAATTGTAAGACGATAATTGATTAATTTTCTTAAAGAAGTTTAATGTGTTATTTAAAATGATTTCCTGTCCTGAAGAATGGGTAGTCGCAGTAATGTAATCTTTTGTTTTGCTAGTTTTTTGGCACATTTTGATAGTCCACTTAGAGTGGCTTTCAAATTCTTGCGAAGAGAATAATTTAAATCTGTGAACAGCACATGAGCATAGTTAATATGATTAAGAGAATATGTCTTCTGAAACATTTTAGAAATTGTGTGTCCTACCAATGCCAAGACATTGGTTTTTCTATGTATTGACAATCTGGGGGAAATTGGCTGACCCCTATCAAATCGAAAATCATTTTTTGCTCACCATTAGTTTTAGAAATTTATAAAAGGATAATATTCAAACTAAATATTTGGCAATTAGTAGTTTGCTATTTACGTTATCAAATTTATCATACATGTATAAAGCACTGCTTTCTTCAAGTGTTGTCATATTTAGCATAATTTTTACTATAGATAATGAAAGTTTTCCATCTATTTACATACACTATGCTGTTGGGATATAGTAGAATATCAAAATGATAAATATTAAGAGCCTCAATTGCCTTATCTTTTTCAGTTTCTTAACTAGATTTCCTCAATGGGACAGGTGGTTTCAGTTTAGTTGTCACTAAGTGCAGAAATAGACTTGACTGAATATTGACGAATTTATTTAGCAAAACTACAATTGCCAGTTGTCCATGTAATCTTCAAGCTATTGGAAAGGTCATTGCCAAACTACTTTATGTCATTAACAGATATAATAATCAAACCAGGTCAATTAATAGCTTGAAAAACAAGTCGGCTGGTTCATATGGCGTTCCAATTCACATTATTAAAAAACTTGATGACTGTGTCCTCAGACACTTCCAGTCAATTGTAAATGATGCCATTAGCAGCTCCATTTTTCCAACTCCTTTAAAAAAGTCAGACATTATTCCCAAATAAAAAAGTGGAGACAAACAATTGCCATCAAACTACCGCCCTATTGGCATCACCAATCCCTTCGCGAAATGTTTTGAAAAGCTACTTTGTGAACAAATAGTTGAGTATATAGAAGACAATAATTGAATTTCAGACAATCAATTTGCATATAAGAAGTCATCTTCAAGTTCTCATTGTGTGTTGAGATTAAGGGAAACCATAAGATCAAACTTAAACTCTAACCTTTGTTCATGTATTGTCCTCCTTGATCTGAGCAAAGCCTTTGATAGCATAGACCACATGTTGTTAATGGAATAGTTATTACACAAGAACTTTAGCGCTGATGCTGTAAAATTGCTTGAGGATTTCGTTCAGAATAGATTACAAAGAGTTAAGTTAAATAATACTTTTTCGAATTATGAAACCACCTTGCGAGGAGTGCCCCAAGGGACTGTTTTAGGTCCTCTGTTATTTACTTTGTATATCGATGACATACAATCAGTTGTGAATAAATCTGAATTAATTTTGTATGCTGATGACATTTGTATTATTTCTTCCGGCAACACACTTGCTAATGCTAAAGCAAAATTGCAGAGTGATCTTGATAGAGTAACGGAATATCTCACTAATAATTGTCTTAAAATAAACACAAACAAAACGCAGTTCGGAGTTTTCTTCAATGATATAATTGAACTACAAGCTCAAATTAATATTTTACAGGAAACTGTAGATAGTCAAACCAATATAAATTACCTAGGTGTGGATATTGATAATAAATTAGTTTTCACCAAATTTTTTTAGAACAAAATTAGTAAAATGTGCAAGGGAATTCGCTACTTGTACGCGATGAGGCATCTATCTGTACATGTTGAAGTTTTGCATGCCTTCGTACTGTCACATTTGAACTATTGTTCATTTCTATTAATCAGTCTATCATCCCAACGCAAAAAAGAAACTGACTGAAACAATCAATTGGGCAATTCGTACTATGTATAGTATCCCAAAATATAAATCAGTAAATTACATAATGAAACAATTAAACATTTTACCTCCATATGAACCTATAGAACTGCAATCTTTAAATCTATTCCATAAATTCATGTTTGCTCATAAATCAATTAAGTTTCTTGATAGATTCATCAACAAGACCAACAGAGGTAATAAAGCGCATCAATACTTAAAAATAGCACGAAATTCTGGGTCAGTTCCTATAGCTTAAATATAATCAAATTGTGGAATGCCTTAGACAATGATATAAGATATCAACCTAAATTAAAATTATTTAATAAACTTCTGAAAGAGAATCTGAGAAATGACATGTATTTGTAATGCAAGTGATCTTATAATTTACATTAGATTCACCTATTTTTATTGTATTTGTTGACAATTTGTTTTTGTTCTTTTTTTTATTTTATTCATAATTATTCTGAATAGAATTGTTTCGTATTATTAAATTGTAGACAGATCATTATTAAACCTAAACTGGAAAGATTTATATAAAACTGTTCATTAATATTAATGACCGGCTGATGCTTTGAGTTAATCAGAACAAGCCGTTAATTAATAAAATTTATCACTAACTAATTAATTACATAGAGTAAATCATATTCGAGCATCGGACCTTCCAAAATGTGTAAAATTATCATTATTGGAAGATCTATTCTAATTTTTTAGTTTGTGCCTTTAAAGGGGCAATGGGATGTTTAGAGTTAACACAAAATAATGTGTATTCATGGAAATATGTACATTTTAAGGTACCATTAGGTTATATATATATATATATATATATATATATATGATCATATGTATTATTCCTATACTGTGCAAGTCCTAATGACACTATTAAAATAGTTTGAAATTGGATTGTTATCCGTGACCATTCTAGAGAATATATTTCAAAACTTAAATCTGAGCTAAGCCTACAGGATTGTAATGATGTATATTGAGCCTCAGGACCAAATCATATGCTGGAAAAATTTCTAATTATACTAGCATATTTTCATGAAATTTATTGTCCTGAAAAGAAAATTCTATTTATTTATTCATTTCTAAAAAATAATTATGATAGTAATCCTTGGATAGACTCCAAGTGTAAACAGTGCATGAAAAATAAAATGAGGGCCATAAGGTTTTTGTCGTTACAAAAAGCCCAGAAATTTTTGTAATATAATTATTATGAAAGCGCAAAATTTTTATTCCAAAAACATTTTTAAAGGATTAAATCAAAGAAGCAAATAGATATGTATTAATCAATTGCCAAATTTTAATAAAAATGCAATAGCGACATAGTTGAAATTAATGACCATGATGAAAACTTACAAAATGTCCCCATAGCAATTGTAAATATTTTAAATGAAACTTTTGTTAACCTTGGAAATTATGAAGGAAAACATATTAAATTTAATATTTCACGGAAAAAGTTATTCCCAAGTTTCTCTTCCGATATACTGCTACTTAGGAGAAGATCAAATAATGCCTAAGCTCAAATTGAATAAATCAAATGACCTTCAAAAATTTCTGCTCAGGTTTTTGTTAAAAAATCGCTTTAATTATTAGTAATTATTAATGAATGCATCAAAACTAAGATTTTCCCTGAATGCTAAAAAAGCTCGGTAACACTGGTTTTTAGAAAATTTGATGAAATTATTGCGTTAAGTAATGGATAACTTCCCCAATTTGAAAATATGTGATAGACTTTGTCTAATCAATTTTACAAACACATGCAAAATTAAATTTCTGATGCACAATTTGGATTTTGAAAGCATTTTTCTTTTAACGATGCAATTATCCAAGCTACTGAACACTGGATGATTTCCATAGATAAAAAACTATGTCGCAATTGCTTTTAAATATTTAGGGGATATTTTGTTTCAAATATACGCAAGGAAGAAATTGAAAAACCTTAGACTCAATATAAATGGACCATTAATTTTTGTAAGAAAATTCTAGTGCTTTGAAACAATGCATTTATAAATCAATCCCAAGTCCTAAACAATTAATTCAAATAAACACCGCCACTAAGTTTTATAAAATTGCGAATTGCTTCCATCTTATAATTACATAAAGATCCCAGAAATCTCAAACGAGTTCAATGAAAAAACAAAAAGATTTGCTACAACCAAGTAAAAATCAAAATTTTAATAGCATTCTTATATAAATAATGCAATAAGACAATGTAGAGCTGGGCGCCAGCCGGCTGAGCCGTCGCCGCCGATATATTTTATGTCAGCCAGCCGCCGGAAAATTTAGCCAATTTATAACTAAAACTAGATCAAGAAAAACGAAATGTGTGATAAAAAGGAAACCGTATTTAATGTCTTTGATGTGTTAGTGACGTTAACCTTTGATTAATTATTCTCCCCAACGTTGACCTTTTTTTATTACGTTAAATGTGTTTTAATTTTTTATTGCTTCTCTTAAATTTTAGTTTAGGTTATGTCGTATTAATCAGATTGCCTGTAAGCGCATGATGAACCTTTTTGCAGATAGATAGTTTCACAATACTACTTGCATCATATACAGTTTTTACCGGGTTATAGCAGTGTTGCACAGGCCGGCAGAATTTGCGACCTGCACAAATTCTATGCGGTCGGTGTTCATATATTTTACGGCCGGTAGAGGCTTGCTACATGTTGTAGTAATACATGCACCTAGGAAGAAACATTTATTTTCACTGGATTCACTTTTACACTAAAGTTATTTAAAGTAGCAAAATTAGTTACAGTATATACATTAATTTAAAAAGTTAGTAAGTAATTGAAAAAAACATAACTTAATTCCTTTTTATTTGCGGCCTGTAAGGCCTGCAAAATACAGCCTGTAGCAAGCCTGTAAAGCTTGCGGGCAGCTGACCGGTGTGCAACTCTGGGCTATAGGCCTTATATGGTTTCTATATGGAATATGAAACAGTCTAATCCCGTTCTATATATGTCGCTCAGCCGGCTACGCCACCATATACCTTATCGGGTCTGCGCCGCCAATGGCAGTAGTTTGCCGGCGGTGCTCACCTCTAAGACAATGGAATGAATTCCCTCAAGAGTTCAAAATTTCCAAAAAATAAAATTTCGCAAACGTGTTGAGGAATTAATTTTAAAACAAAAGTTCATCTGTGGAAAATCTTGGATAGGCTAATAATTTTATAACACTCGCTACACTAAATTTAGCAAGAAAAATGTAAGCAGTAGTGCCAAAAAAATATAAAAGGGTCCCTCCCCCCTTTGAACATTTAAAAGCACAGCTCATTACGTCATAGGTGTGCCCCCCTGGGGATTTGGTCTGGCTACAGGCTTGAAAATTAGAGGTGTGCAAAGATAATTTTTTTGGCACATATTGAATGACTTTTTTATTTTGTAACTTTATCGATGCTATTTAGACATTTATCAGTTTTCCAAATTGTAAGAAAATTTGTAAATATAGAATATCAAATCTTATTTTATCTTATCTATATTTACAATAATTGATTATGCTGTTCTATATAATAGTAAAATACTTCCAGTATTACTTAAATCTTTTAGTTCTCATTCAATACATATTCTTAATAAATTCAACAATAACAGGAAAATTTCTTTTTGCAATTATTTATTTCGAAAAGCTGTTAGGAGTAGTTAACAACGGGAGACCCTGTTACATTGGACACCAAGAAGTTCTTGTAGCATCTATGACTATTTATCATGTGGGCATGCATACATTCTATTTGTCACTATCTGTTGACGAAACATTTTTGACGAAATTGAATTAGATAACGAACAATTTCTTCCTGATCCAAAAATGACTTGAATAGATCAAAGTTCACCATCCTCTAGACAGTAATGAGAATCATGAAATTGCAGTCATACCATTAACAAATTATCTCTTAGAACCTATGATGATAAGAGCTTCCTTCTTAACATATATCAAAGCCTGGCGTATGGACATAGAGGTAAACTTTTAATTTACATTATAATATATTAATGGGGATTTTTTTAGATATAGCACCTTCTCGCTATATAATGAAGCTGGCTCTTCTTCGCAGTTGAAAAGACCTTCACCAAATATAGTCATTGAACCTCCTCCTCCCCAAAAGGCCTACACTTGTTAAATAAAAGGCTTGTATATACTCTTTAAATAAACTATTACATATATTTATTTAGATAAACTCATTAAATTGGCTCTTGTATCACATTAAAAATAAATGTGTCCTGTGCTTTTACTTCTATTTGTTAGTAAGTATTCGTTGAATAGCTATATTTAGTTTAGCATTCATTTAAATGCTTTCATTTCTAGTTTAACCTTTGCATAGGAAGGTTGGTTTCAAACACCCTACTTACAAAATATATGTTATATTTTCACTATATTGTACTTTTAGTCTATTTAGGTAACGTTGCTGTGATTTTGTTCATATGAGAAG
>CABFPE010000745.1:142406-175362 GCA_900660155.1 Hofstenia miamia
GGAACACAGAAAAGTGTGACAGAGAAGAGAGCAACAAGTGGTTAAGGAAAGCAGGACTTAAAAGAAAAACAGAAGCATTGATAATGGCAGCACTGGAACAAGCAATAAGAACAAACTGGGTGAAGAATCATATAGACAGAATAGTGGAAGTAAGTGATAAGTGTAGGCTATGTAAGAAAGAGTGTGAGACAGTAGATCATCTGATAGCAGGAAGTGAGAAGTTGGTGCAGAATGAGTATAAGTTCAGGCATGACATCATCTGATAGATGGTACATTGGAGCTTGAGCAGGCAGCATGGGTTAGAAGCAGGAGACAAGCCACAGGGAGTCATAGAGAATGAGAAGGTTAAGATACTGTGGGACTTCAACATACAGACAAGCAAGGTGATAGAAGCACGGAGGCCAGACATAGTAGTGGTAGACAAAGAGCAAAGATTAGGAACAGTGATAGACATAGCTGTACCAAAGGACAAGAATGTAGAAAGCAAGGAGAAAGAGAAAATAGACAAGTACAGGGAGTTGGCAGAGGAAATAGAAAGGCTGTGGAATTTAAAAAAGGTCGAAGTCGTCCCAGTAGTAGTAGGAGCACTAGGAGCAGTGAGTAAGAAGCACAAGAGATACTTGGAAGAGTTGGAAGTACCAAAGTGGGGAGGAGCAGTAGCACAGAAGGCAGCATTGTTAGGAACAGCTAGAGTCCTGAGGAAAGCTCTCAGACTCCCTGGGAACTGGGGAGTTCCCCGAGCTGAGAGGAATACCAGCATGAAGCTGTGCGAAGTAAGAGATAATAATAATAATAATAATAATAATAATTCATTGGCATTATTTCTCCTACTCGTACAAAAGAAATGTTACAGAAAATTAACTACAGACATTCAAGCCTAAAAATAAATTTAACGTAGAGGATATGGAACAAACGTTCTCCGATACTCTTCCGTACGACAATATGGAAGTCTCCTTGTTTTTCATGAGCCAGTAGAGTTCGAAATCACAATGAAGATATGAACTTTCATCAGTTATTTTACGATAAATGGCTTCTGAATTTCATCTTATATATGATTCGTTAATTCTTCTGATTAAATAGTCTTTGGATATATTAGAAATATTAGGTTAAAATATTTTTGGCCTTCTTAGCATTTCCTTTGCTTCTCTAAAGTTCAGGAATCCACAAAATAGCAAAATAAATATAGTGTGGATGAATATGGTAGGCCTACTTAACGACTTGTTTCATTAGAGATAACTTTTCCATCTACTGCGATTCGTTCCTCAATTATTACCGCTTTGATAAATGGGTTTGCTTTGTTTTATCAAATAGATTTAAATACAAATTGAATCATTCTGACAAATAAAAAGTGTTTAGTCCTAAAACAGTAATGATTAATATTAGTGGGTTCAATAAGTAATGCATGGGATTTCATATATTTCTATATCTTTATTTAAGGACTCCTTATGATATGAGTATAAGAGTTCCTAAAAATTAATTACGTCAAGTTTCAAATCTGTTCTTTAGTCATTCGCATACTACATAATCGATTAATACTCTCAATGCTAATGAAAGTTTTTAAATAGAGACACACCAACTGGGCAATAGAAAATAGTAAGATTAATAAGAAAAGATTGGATATGTGCAGACGAGAATTTTTATATTTAAACTGAAAATAGTTACTAATATGGCACATCTAATTGAAGGAAAAGGGGAAGCCCTAACTGCACCAGATGTACACCAGAGTTGGAACCGGCTGGAAATTTTAGAGCCTTGCGGAATGGTTGCGAATTGAAAAGCTGTGGCATGCTAGATCTAAGATTTGATTTTCTTGATGTGTAGGAGGTAATGTACAGCTGCAAATCAATGTCATAAGAGTCATTAAGCAGTTTACTGAAAAACAGAAGATCCAGCCTCTGTGAAGAAGAGAAATTGGGAAAATACCTAAATAGTATAACAGGTCTTGATAATTTTTCTCTTGTGACGTCCATCTAGTGCAACGACTCTGAAATCTCTCTCAAGGCACTTCAGATCAGAACTAGAGCTGAACCAAGAAACAGAACCGTAAAGTAGGCTGGATAAAATGAAGTATTTATAAAGATAAGCTTTGTTTTTGGAGGTAACATTGAAAGGGATAGTACGTTTGGGTTTCTTGAATGTGAAGTTACAGGATTTCAATTTGTTATTAATATGTATAGACCAGTTTAGAGTGGAAGATATTGTAATGTCCAGAGCTTTGACATACGATCTGTAAGGTGGGAACATTTCAGGTTGTTTTTTTAGTATATTTCTTTATGATAGTTAAATTACATTAATCTGGGCGAGTAGCATTATCAATAATTATTTTCATATTGCTGTAGGATTTGACCTTAGTAAGCATTGAATAATTTATAAGTATACACAAATATATATATTTAAAAATTTTTTTCGCTAATAAAAACATAATAACTCCCTTAGTAGAATGTGTCAACTGACATTTATGTTTGAACCGAAAATCTTTCAAATATATTTTGAGCTTCCTCTCCAGCATTTAGAAAAATACAGCCATTCAAGTTTCTAGATTTGTATGAGGCCTCGCATATTTCGATTGCAAATCTTATAGATTACACTTTTATTATCATAAACAGCGTCTGTAAAAATAATTACTAAGTTCCATAACAAACTGAAGTCAAATTACCCTTTCAAAAGCAGAACAATTCAATTTATAGTAAATTATTGATAAGATTCCAGAAAGTAAATTTAAAACAAAACTGTAGATTGCTGAAACTATAAACATTTTTTGAATTTAGATTTTCATAGGAATTCCTCTAAAACTAAGCAAAATATTCTCTCCTTATGAGATATAACAAGAATTTTTTGATTTTGGCCGGTAAACGGCCGGTAATTTTAACGACCTTTCGTGAATTTTAAAAAGCAGCTGAATGCCGGTAAATTTCTGGCACAGGCCCAACCAGCCGATAGCCGGTTCCTTCTCTGATGTACACTCAGAATTTAACATTTAGAATATTACTATGAAGCGAATACGTTTCTAAACAATATGTTGACAAAAACAACAAACTTAACAGCAGAAAATGTTTAAATTTAAAGAGGATATGGGAAAGACTAATTGAAGAGAAGTTTTGCAATATTTTACTAAGATCACTTAGAATTCATATACATGTATATTATGCAAAATATGCAGCTGTTATTGAATTTATTAAACACGTGCTTATACTTGAGGGTCATTTGTCTGTTGATTTACTAAGCAGATGCAATAAAATAGATACGCAAATTTGTCTACATTCATATACAGCATATATAAACATTCATTAGGTTTGTTTCATGTAAGTATTTACATTTCCTTTAGATAAAATAAACTCCTTATACAGCCTTTGAAATGACAAAAACATTCCGATATTTTATAATTATACTAACATCTGATTTTGACACAGTTGGTTTTCTTTTATTGAATGGTTGTACAATCATCGATTAAAGGTGTGTTTGTTGAATTATTCATTCACATGTTTCCAAGATACTGAACACGTACTGTTAAAAGCTCATCTCAATTAATCGTACTTTTTCACACAATCACTTTAATTAGATCTTGCACGGTCGATGCCTCTGACTGCCTGACGTGCTTGTGGTTAGTTGTTACTCGCATGGGCTTTAGATTTTCTGATTATCTCACTATTACATATGGAAAACGCTTGAAAGTTTTTTTAGAAAATACGAACTTTCATTGAAAAATATTTAATACTTTAAAATACTTCCTGACCGCCCAGTAATTTTTAGTACAAGCTACGCTTTTTACATGTGAGTTTATTCACAAATAAAGACATCAATTCACAAGATTGCCAACTTTCTAGATAGGATTAGAGGTAATTGTTCGAAAATTTGGACAAATGGTTTGTAAGGTAAGGCTTAACCGTTTCCAAAAAATGAGTTCGGTTTCCGTTTTAGTTTAACTAACTGGTTTTGGTATTAGTAAAAGGTTATTTAAGTTTAAAATACCCTTTAAAGCATATTTGCAAGAGAATAATTTAAGTTGTAGTCTAGTAAAACAACATTACGCTTCAACTGGACAAGCTTTTGGTGTTTGTTCCAAGAAAACTGCATCGTTTCTTAGAAATAGCAGTATAGGCGAATGCCTCTGCTGAAAACAGAAGTACTCGGTTTTCATTTTTTCTCGGTTCGGCTTCGGTTTTGTTCGGGTTAAGTGTTAAGAAATATGCCCCATCAACTAAGCGATTCGATTAATTCATTATTCTGAGCAGTATCTAACATAAGTCGTCTGTTTAAGAACTTAGATGCTTTGTTTTGTAAAAAAACGTCTTGGTGTCAATGGTAAGGACATCGTACTGATATTTGCGCGTATCTGTATCATTTAGAAATTTTATTTTAATGACATATAATATGTACACGACACAACCATATTTTTCAATATATAGGAATGTCTAAACAGTAGAACTTTAGATAGAATTGTATTAATTAGCTATAAAAAATGACAACTTTTTCTTGAATTTCTTTTGAGCTTACTTAGTCAGGCGTAAAGGGTTGGTTAACCAGTTACCAAAATCTTTGACCACTTCCGCCTTTATCCGTGAGTATATAAGCATTTAAAATCTTCACAGAACACTATGTGTACCAATACGCCGACTACACTCCTATTTTATTTAATTCCTGGAAAATTGAATTCACTTATTTATTAAGGATTGTAAGAAATATCTAGGTTAATTTTGCTAAGCAGAGAATTTTTAGTATTAAGCCAGAATTTTATTAAAAATATTTTAAGCTAAATTCAAAAAACCATATCTGAAGAATAAGAAACGAATGGATTACATTTTTCGTACTGGAAAGTTTTTCTGTCCAGGTAAAATTCAATAAATTTGATTCTTACGTCGGCAATTCTCTAAATATAAACACTAGATTTAAATTACATTTTATACATTTATCAACGCGTCAAAATTAAAAGCTTTTAATACCCTTTAATATAAAAGCCTCCGCTAAAATAGTTTACGTCATAATGAGGGATTGCGACTTTTTGACGAACAAACTTAATTACTTTACTGAAGTTTTTAATAGGATTCTTACAAAGCAAATAGTTTAATCGAAATTTAAAAGCTTTTCCTTTGTAAATCACAAGATTTTGTCACTATACTATGAATGCAAATGTTGAATTTGACCTCATAAGGAAGAATCATACTCTCATTTGGTTTGTGAATGTTTACACATCATAAGACTTACGTTGACTTTCAGTGGAGGTGTCCCACGCACATCTAGTACTTTGTGCAACCACATTTTCGTCTTTTTTATGCATTAACTTTTTAATTATTGTACGGACTGCAATTTAATTGTTTTTGATTGATAGGCTGCAATTTCTTGCTTTAGTCAAGAACTAACAAGACTCAATTGCAAACTCATGACTCTGACATTAGAAATATTGCAATAATTTTGTATGCCTTTGATGACAACTACATTATGATGTCAAATGATTTTACCAACCCAATGCTTAATCATATTTAAGATAATTGAGAATTACTCTAGAAAGCCTTTGGTAAACTTAAGTGTTAAGGAATTAAACCGGATCTAGTGATAGGCGTCTGCGACAGGGATCTAAGTAAGTCAAGAGATGTTGACTCAACCCAATCAGGCGCAGATCCAAAAAATTTTTGGTTGGAATTAGGGTTTTTTATTACTAAATATGGGTTAGGATTAAAATGTTGCAGTGACTAATAAGTGCAGTTTAATGACTGCGTTTTCACATGTAAGCTACTTTTAAGAGTACACACACAAATATTCACATGATAAAAATAGTCCCAAAATATAAATATTGCGACACTTTGCTTAGCTTGACTCATAAATGATCCTGGAAACAAAATTGGATTTATGGCTAATAATTTTATATTTGCAACTACTTTCTCAAATAATAATAACATAACACATTTGAAAGAACGATACAACATATTTCTTAGTATTTATTAGCGGTTAAAAACTTTTTGTCTATCTCAACAGTGTTTATGTGCGTATTTAACCTGAGAATATGCAAACATCATTAGGGATTGCTAAAAAAACTCATGTTTGAAAATTCGTTTTAAACAGAAACTCTATTTTATACTTGTGGTTAGTGAATTTTTGAAATGTATTCCCATTGTAAGAATGCAAATGAAATGATCAGATCAAAGCATAGAGAGTCTAAAGCTAAAAGCTATTACCATATGAGGATTTACTGTTATAAATAATACATTTGACATAACACAACCCATGTTCTATTGAGTTTTTAATATACTTTACCCTTCTCAAGGTTGTGCTAATATTTGGCCTAACTACAGCTCACTAATTCCGCAGGGTTTTGCTTCATGAACATTACATATAAATAAGTTTGAAAAGCAAACATATATAAATGCATTGAAAAGTTGAAATATATATGGACAGTACTAAAAAGCAGGTGCGTACGCAGGATTTTCTGACGGGGAGATATTCTAGTCATGACCAAAACCGTGCGAGGCCCTACGAACAGTTTTGAAAATATATAGAAAATAGACTTTAAAAATGCATTTCGCGATCTTAGATTTGAAATTTTTCAAAATTTTTATCGAAAATTGTTGAATTGACCCCTCAAAATCAAATTTCAAAACCTGATAGGAGAGGATATTTCACCATGTCTCTCCCTTGCGTATGCATTCATAATATATGACTTTCGATAATCACATAATTGAATTTTACATGTTTGTTTGAAACAGTGACCCAACCTATTGATATGTTTTTATTTTCTGACCTAGCCCACACTAACCGAAAAATATAGCAAAAAATATGACCCCTCCCATTTACAGCCCTAATCTGGAGGCACTTCGAAACTATACATGTACTAAAATCTTATGTAAGGAACGCAATAATTCTTAGGAAATGGTAATTTACGATTCATTATAATATTTGCAATTTCGGAAATTAGCCACAATTAGCCTCTGTGAGATATAAGGTGATAAAATGGCACTAAATGATTTTTAGTTGAATATACCTGGATGCAAAGAAAACAACGGCTGTCTGTAAAATAAAATACAGGGTGATTAATATGATGAGCACAGATGGGGAAATAATTATTTCAATCTTTTGCAAAACTTTCTCTTTAAATGGGTAGCGTTGCCGATCAATTGATTTTTAAAAAAACATGCAATAACTGATTTGGAGTTCTAAATTTAAAAAAAAATTGTTAAACGTTTATCAGGTATTACTCAAATCCCTTATCACAAAACATTATCAAATTGTCGTGCATAATATTATCCCAATTAACCACTAACCAAATCCCAATGCGAATATTGTGAAAGTTAGGGCCTTTTTAAGGTTACCGTTACTGAAAATAATGTTCTTGCTCTTTTACCAAATTAAGTAAAACATTTATAGCTGGATCTACCACTTGAAAAATTTTGGCATGCAGGCAGCCATTTACTCACTAACAATCAATCACAAGTTGCAAACAGAAAATTCAACTAGATTTTGGAATCGGTTCAATGAGATTGAATTGATTTGATAATGTAATTACAGAATAGGCAATTCCTGTAAATTTGAGTCACAAAGTGATTTCAGTGTCCCATTATGTCAACTATCGGTTGCTTGGCTTAAACACTGTGAGTCATAGAGTAAATAAGCCAAGCGTTGATATCATTTGAATTTTACACGTTTATTTGAAGCAGAGAGGAATTCCTAAATATTTGCATTTTGTATACTTTATATTGATAGCTTATATATATATATATATATATATATNGCACTAGTAAACAATGCACATTTGCCATTTTTGTTGTTTTCGAAAAAGCTAACTTTTATGGTATGTGTTCTGAGCCAATATCCATATTTTTTGAACTTCAAAATATGAATTTTAACACATTTTGAACTTAAAAGTACCATTCCGCACGTCAGTCATATTTTAAATATGATATTTAACTTGAGATTATATGACGTCGCTGGGCGAGATCAATTTTAAAATTAAGACACCTCCTTCCACAGTATGGCTCCTTAACATGACGTAAGCAGATAACATACGCAAGGATGAGCACTTTCCTGACCGTTGAGAATATATAGCACTATAAAAAAATGACAAAAAATATTATTAAATATAGTTTCCCAAAGTATAAGCAAATGTATAAAATTCTTGTTGGGCATACAATTAGATTAGATTGCTATGCCTTTAGTTTTTTGCCATGTAGCTAATATATCCTATACAATTTAGAAGTATTATATTACGTCTTAAGCCAGATAATGATTTGCTAAGTTACCTTCATAGTGGAAACCCGTCCAAATTCCGCCGGAGCTATACGACTTAACTATCGTTCTCACAGGCCGATATTGGACTTTGAGATTTGGCGCCGTAGATTACAGTAAATATTATTAAATATGTTTAAAAATCTAATAAATCGGCTTTGTCTCCCCTATCATACGGGCCCTATGTATTTCAAGCTTTTACAAAAAGAGACTGTAATGCAAACCTTTGTCATTTCATTGATCCCACTCTTAAAAACTCTTATAATCAAAACTAAAAAAATAAATCTGAGTGTAGTTTGTATGATGCAACGAGTAAAAACGGACTTTATAGCATCAATTACTAATAAAATAGTCTACTCTTTCCAGTTTCGTCCGAATTTGAAATTTTTCAGCCATCATCTTTACTACTAGATATTACACTTTGACGTAGCATTCAGAAAAAGACAAATTGTAATCTTTTGGAAAACATTGAAGACGTTCCTAGAATCCTCTATGAGAGATTTTTATTCCGGTTACTTTATGAACAAATTCATATAGTTAAGTTTAGTCTTTCAAACACATGTTATCAATGTGTTTAATGCCCTGACACTAAATAGAATGCGTCGGTGTTTGGTTAACAACTCTCTGGTACATTTCCATTTCCTTCTGAGTCAAGCGAACAAAATAATTCATTGGTTGAATATTTAATGACATCCTACGATAATAAAAGCATCAGTGGCTTATCCAGTGGGAGATGGTGAATGCCCTCCCTCTTTCAAGTTTCCAACATTTATTTTTTCGGTTAAATCATATAATATTCAACAAAAATATCAAAAAAAATGGAAAACTAAGATGATAAAATGTATTTTTGCAATATTTTAATAAGGTCTAGAAGATTTAGCCTCGTTGTTTATCACTAAACGTTATCCAAGCCTGTTGAAAAATTTCTAAGTCATGAAATATTGAATCTGCGAATGAATTTCCATATACAAGCTGAATATTTGTGACAGTATTGGATTGCCTGAAGATATGAAAAAATTAACTATTTTTCGATGGGATTGATTTCGATGTTTCAAATTCTCTCCATACAAAGTCTCAAATAATCAGGTCAGGGTGGAACGAAAACTAACAATAAGTAATTTTCTGAAGACAAGCACCGAAATTACGTTGGAGGCGTGCTAGTTTCACCCTCAGACGTGGTAGATTTGGAAGAGACAGTCTGGGTGGATTTTAAAATGTAAATGAAAAAGCTACCACAGACCAACTTAAGATATGAAGCATGAAGCATGATTTATTGAAAATTTTTGGAATTTGCAATCTTTAACAACACTAATAAAATTGAAGGACCCTGCGGCTTACATTTGCGGTTCAGTGCTGGTGAATTATTTATTGCCTTAGATAAATCTAAATTTGACTGAATATCCTCTACAACTTCGAAGGACTCCAATGTTCTTTAACATTTGATGTCAATTTTCTAGTCATAGAAACAATGATAAAACTGCAAAATTGAAAACACTGATTTGTATCATAACTTTGTAGCTACCAATTAAATACGAGCACAAAAATATACTTTCTCAAAATATAATAACTATTTTCAATAAACCAGTTGGTATACAAAATAAATAAATGCAGATACCTTGGTTGACAAAATTGATTGAAGCTATATTATCAGATCTCAATATATCTTACAGACTACAGCAGATGTGGATTTATGAAATCTCTTCTGACACAGATTTCAATTAGTATTATAGAGGTCTGTCTGTTATCAAAAATATACATTAACCAATTCATTAAAATTCTGAATTAAACGAACTTTTGAGAAATTGGTTACAGAGTTACTTCCTTAATTTATGTTGTTAGAAGCACAAACCAGAGTTTCGTTAAAATAATTTCATTGTCTAAGCCTTTGGATACTTATGGATATGAATTTTGATGCAAGCTAATTAAGTTTAACAGCTATTGCTAATTAATCTTTATTTAATATTCCGTTCTCATGCAAATAATTTTATCTATTTTATATATTGAAAATTGAACTACTAAATGTNAATAGCAACTGCTAGTTCAAGGAAGATGTTGCAGAAGCAAGTGGAGACATTGAAGAAGGCAAGCAGAGATTTGGAGTTGGAATTTGGATTAGGAAAGTGTGCGACAGTGACAATGACCAGAGGCAAGTGNGAATTTAGTGTAGATAATAACAATGTTCTTTGTGATAACTTTGCATTAGGCACCTTCAAAACTCCTTGAAACGCTAGTAGTCATTAACTTTTAAAACCGGTAGATGTTTAAATCTAGTAATAGTAAATATTCTCTGACATCTTAATTTTCAGGTTTTATCCCTAAGCCTAAGTCGACCGGTGGGCTGGGTCAATCCCGTCTATCACCTGATAGGCCTATGTGTGGGTCGATTTGTATTAATTGTGTGTAATGTGAGTGGTTAAAATGTTAATATATCCAAATTGATACTTTGCATTAAATTTCAAGTTAAAAATGTGAATAAATCCAAACTCATGTCGCAAAAAATGTTTTATCATTATTGAGAATTTATAACAATAAATCAGCCTTCCGTAGATAACATGCAACCTGGATAAATATAAATAAATAAATTGTGTAATGACCTTTAACCTGGTTAACTACATAACTCAATGAATATAAATGTTTGCAATTTAAGATTACACGTATAAGTGACAAAATATTTATCCTGTACTTTTGTTAGAAAAGTTGAAACAGAAGTGTTGGCGAATCTTTGACGTTTAATAGTTTATAATGTTTAAGTTAAGCGTGTGTACAGTTAGATAGTGAATCTGTGGTTTCTATTTTGGATCGATTACAGAACGCTATATTTATCTTAGGTAATTACTATCTCGGAAATTTCTATTAAGATATAGGTTGCCTTAAGCAATAAATATTGAATGTCTCATTATGTAGTAATTCCTTGAATCATTGGAAATTAATATACATTATTCTAAATCTCTTTATGATTTCCATCAAATTTCAGTGCAATTAAAAAATTTTTCAAGTGATACTTTTCAAACGATCATTTTGAACCAGAATTTTCCAACTTAGTGTTAATCAAGGATAGAAATGGATCAATTTCGGGCAATCCAAAACAAATTTGCAGAATTTGGATATCCGTATCCAGGTCGAATCTACTGCTGTAAATTCGCATTAACTATGTAACAGAATTAATTAATCGACAGCTAATGGGTGTAGATAGCAGGGATTCATACCTTTTGTTTGCGTTAAATCATTGCTATTTTAAGTATTTCATAAAATGAGAATTTAGCAATAGAAATTTAAGAGTTATTCTCCTTTATTGTATATCCAAATCAAATATGCTTTAAAACGGAGTTCCACTCTTGAACATGTCTCCGAAGGATCCAGCAGAATGTAGTTCCTCCGCAGGTGGTTGTGAGCGTTCATTATTCCATTCGACGAGATGACATGTAGTTGGAATTCAGTTTTCATAAACTTCCGATTACTGCTAGCAATGATTATATGTATTATCCAAATAATATTGTTCAATCCATAGTATAGGCACAGTTAAAATTTCAAAGACAGTTAGTGAAATGAGGACATCTACGATAAATCAAGAAACATTCACAAAATAGAGTAATGCAAATCTTTAGATTGAATCTCCACAAATCAAGGCCTTGATCTTAAGTAATTGAATAAATAGTGCCCTAAATCGAACCTTGAAAATAAATTAAAATGAAGTTTTTCGGTTTTTAGCAGACATTTCTTGCTATATGATAATAATTATTTATTAATCAGAAGCCGAACGCCAAAATGTACATCAAGTTGAAGCGTAGTATTTTTTACCGAGTTAACAGCTTAATATAGTGGTAAGAAAATATACTTTGAAAATGGATTTTCTCTTGAAAAAGGTTCTACTGATTACGGCATGTTTTTTGCATAAAATATGCAGTAACCGAAACCGTGGTTTGGCGGTGCAAAAAACCGAAATGGAACTAATTTTTTTCGAAACTACCCAGCATTATAATAAAAAATTGAACGTATTTTCATAATTTTCATCAACAAATCAAAATTTTTTTTTTTGCAAAGTCAATCAAATTATTGGTTACAGAAAATTTTTTCAGCATTGCTAGAACCTACCAAATAGCATTCATTCTTAAGCATAAGCATCACCTAAGAATGAATGATATTTGGTAGGTTCTAGCAAAGCTGTAAAATTCATTGTACATCCCTTTATCGTGAAACAAGACCTTCGATTTTTTAAATAAAAAGTCAGCTATCAGTTATTTACAATTTTGTTAAAACAATTTCTATTTCTTTCTAGATAATATCAAATGGGTTGCTATTCAACGGCTTTCCGACAATAGGGCTAAATCTAGTTATCGAACAGTACAAGCACAGTTCATAATCCAGGTTCAAATGCGCACAATGTGTTTGGGGTTTGGGCATCGAATGGCGCGACGTTGAGGATTTTAACTTTCATCGCTAAACGATTTTCTGAAAACTAGTCATTTTTAGATACAAACAAATTTGCCACCTAATAGAAATAATTACTCAATTTCAATGTCTCCATTGAATTTTTAGTCTTGTGATTGCGTGAAAATAATGTTTGAATTTTTGGTAAACAATTATTTTAAGTGTTTGAGAAAAATATGCTCAATTGTCTATGTAAACTTTAAACAAGAATTTTGCAGCTGTGCCTCAAAAGAAAATTGATTTTCCAATATCCTTAGAATTAGAAGCCTTAAAAGTTTTAAGACAGCACTGATGCTGTGACATTGCGCTGTAAGGGGTTTGGAATTGCAATCTTGTAAAAAATTTGCCGAATTTTTTAATGATTTTTTTACTTGTGCAGGTAAATTACTCACAAATTGTTAATATAACATTCATAACTGTTTAAAAAATTAAATTACTGTTGTGGAAATTTAGCATTAAAAATTTATTAAGGCGGTTAAGTGTAAATGCAGTGGGCCATGATGTTTTTGATGCACAACGTATCCGCATAGATGTATACGATTATGGAAATAAACCATGATTTTTTCGTAAAAGTACAAGCAACATGTGTGTCAATTGACCACAAATAGCTCTGGACTGTCGCTATCATTGGACTTTCCAAATTTTCACATACTTTTTTGTTAGCAATTTTTTTTCAATAAAATTGCCTTTTACAAAATTATTCAGATGGTCTTTAATGGGTCTATCCGGGATTTGGGGATCCTGGATTGCCATGAAAGTTCACAGGGGATCTGAAAATATCTTAGGAGGAAATTCAAAAAATGAAAGACATCAATTGTGTCCACAATAACAAATCGTGTGAGGAAGCTAATGGTGTGCTAATGATATTCAATTTCACCCGAAAATTTGCTAAACTGCTCCCAGTTTTGTATTACAGGCAATAATGCAAATAGGACGGAGTCGAAGAACGCTATATATCACGCATTAGCCATTCTTAAAAGTATGGCCTGGAACCTGGAACTATCGACTGATCCCTTAGGTCTTCTAAAATTAGATTTAAACAGACTGTATTTATCAGGACGATTCTTGCACAGCCAAGATTCATATATACACCGAGTTTCTAATACAACTTAATTATTATGCATCCAAATTCTAATTAATCCTTAAAATGAATCAGAAATCATCCATCAAAAAAGTGAATCTTTGTTATTGTATGTTATGAAATTCAAATGTAATCATATAAATGCAGAAAGTATATTTTCATAAAATTCAACTCTCCAGGAAGCATTGTGGTAAAGGCTAAATGAAAAATCCTTTCACGTTCCATTGATCATATTTGAAAACCATAATTTCTATTCCATATTATGTGTATCTTAAATAAGTTGTCTTCTGAAAGAAATGCTAAACACAGCATTAAATGCTTTCGAATTTTTCAGAAAAAATTTTAATTTATTTAATAGTAGCAAAAAATTTCATTATCGTGTCCCGGGTGAATGAACTCATAAAAAAGTCCGAGCATGGGAAAGAAAGTATTTTGAGAAATGGGTGCGGCATTCAAATAGCTCTACCCGATAAATGAACGTTTTCTACAACGTTTGTATAAAAATTGTTTAAAAATTATAGAAATAATGCATTTTCCACTACGAAAAATAACGATTATTTATTTTCGATAAAACAACATTCTTAGTTATTTTTGATATAGTCTTTGCTAATATGGACCAAAAATACACATAAAATATTTTTAACCTACAAAAATTCTCAAAATCCCATTAAGACGAGATGTTTTTAAGTGTTTGTTCGTTGCTCACACAATGCGGTAGAAGTTGATGTTAATTTAATTGCTCAAGTACTTGGTGTTTCAAATGATCGCAAGACCCTGGTTGACTGTCTTCGAAATCAAGCTTGCATCAATTTTGTTCATTAACGTAAACAGAAACGCGAGACGCCATCTTGTTGGCACCAAATATTTACTTTGTACTTGACACTGTGCCAATTAGCCCCTAATCCACAGCGTGTCTTTTTTAAATGATTTGTAATTCTAGTAATGAAGAACGAAGTAAAGAAGATAGTAAAAAAAGTAACGATAAAAAGTAAGTTTATTTTGTACAATATTATATACTGTACATATGCACATGAATGTATTGTAATTTAATCGTTTATAATGAAGAAATACATACAATTTAACATACATAGTTTTTTTAATGAAGTCAGTCAAAACTATAAATAAATCAAGTACACATCGTTTATGACTTCGACGTCTATATATTTATAGCACTTTAATGAACTTGAGAAGTTAAATATATTTGTTAACAATCCACTTAAAATGTTATGTAAATTTGTTTAATTTCGAAGCTAGCTTTCAAAATAAACTTATTTAAAGTACAAACACAAGTGCGTCAATATCAATAAAATAAAATTGCCTTTTACACAATTATTCAGACGGTCTTTAATGGGAAACTAAAATAATTAAACGTAATATGTCTACTAACTGTTTTCTTCTTTCCTTGACAACCATTCTACAGTTATTTCTTGTGTATAGGAAACCTCCAAATCGAATAAAAATTACTGCCCATTAGGAGGCATCGCGTAATTCACAGACTAGGCAACCAGTCAAATTATTTCATTTATAATAGTTATTGGCATTCGCTGTTCATAACTTTTGGTCATTCAGAACTAAGTAATTTACTCATCGAGTTTTAGAATATGACTGAGTCAATTGAACAGAAAATACCTCTTCCAAACAAGTATCCTGTTTACATACCATTAAATTTAGGAAATCCTGAAAAACCTCAAGGTTATGATGATCATAGTTCAGGTTCTCCAGAAAACGCTGTTGAAATCTCTTGTTCAGATTCACAGTATAGTGATGACAGAGAAAGATGGGAAGGAAGATTTTCATTCATTCTCTCACTTATCGGCTTTTCTGTTGGATTAAATAACATTTGGAGATTCCCCTACTTGTGCTACAAAAATGGAGGAGGTATGCTTTATTTATTTTTCTTTGTATATACATCTTATATGATTTATTGTTGAACTTAGCTACATACAACTTTTTAGGGGCGTTTCTTATTCCATATTTCATTTGTCTTGTTTGTGCTGGGATTCCATTATTCTTTATGGAACTTGCATTGGGCCAATTTATGAGTAAAGGAGGCATCGCTGCTTGGAACATTTGCCCTTTGTTTCAAGGTAACTTTAATAATTAGTAACTAAAATAACCCATTATTTAGGTATTGGATACGCATCTACAGTTGCTGTATTTTGGTTAAATGCATATTACATAATTGTGTTGACTTGGGCTGTATATTACCTATACCTAAGTGTTACCAGCATTTTTGGAACTGTTCCTTGGACATATTGCGATGTTGCTTGGGCTAGTGCAGAATGTGTTGATGGAAGCGAAACTTTCGTAAACACTAGTAGAAATATCTCAGCTGTGGTTTCTCCAGCAGAAGACTTTTTCAAGTTAGTATATTTTCTCTATAATTCAGTGATCTTTTTTGCTATACACGAACGCGCATTTTCTATTAAAATGTAATAAATATGTAATAAAAATGATTTTGTTTTTATCGGTTATTAAATTTTACTTTAGCGAAATTAATGTTTGTTATTTAGCAGATACGTTTTAAATTCCAGTGATGGAATTGAAGACATCGGTGGTTTACGTTTTGGTCTAGTTATATCATTAATTGTCTCATGGTTTTTGATTTATCTATGCATTTGGAAGGGCGTTAAAGTTACAGGCAAGGTAATTTCAATTGTGTTTTACTGAAATTTCTCTGATGTTGGAGAATTCCTTCCTGCTACACCAAATGAACTATCACACCGCATTGCAACAATTTGCTAAATTTTAAAATTAGCTTACAAATCCCTGTTCCATTATTAAACAAATTTAATTTTAATTTTAATAAGCATGAGAAATAGTTTTCTAATTTAGATTGTTTGGTTCACGGCGTTGTTTCCTTATTTGATTTTATTTTCATTGTTTGTTCGTGGTGTAACTTTGGATGGCGCTTGGAATGGAATAGAAATTTATTTGAAACCAAATTTGACAAGACTTGCTGATGCCGACGTTTGGATTGATGCTGGCATTGACATCTTTTTTTCATATTCCATTGGCATTGGTGGCTTAGTTGCATTAGGAAGCTACAATGTATACAACAAAAACTGCCTTAGGTTTGTTTCTAAATCAATTTTATACAGTAATGTAGAATCACTGGGTTGAATCTAGAGAACTTTGCCAGAGGACTTAGTGTCAAAGCAGAAGGTCGCTGAGGTGAACATATACTAGAGCAACAGTGATTCTAGTGAACAAGAGAACACAGTTAAACTCATTCTCTATTTACAAATGCTTGGGTGTCTTATATACAATGCGTATTTACAATATTTACAAGCATGAACCACAATAGTCAACGCAAAAAGAGCGTGATCTGGCCAATAAATAACAACAGCTACCAACTGATATTACATTAACACTAGAAGGGCCGAGTGGGTCAATTGACCCATTTGCAAAATGTTTATCATTAGTATGTGATGAATTTACAACAGAACTTTCTTAAATTTTATGACTTTTATTATTTTTGCATTTGCATCATTTATGGGAAACTTAATTTAAAAAAACTGTTTTGGAAAATTTTTTCTTTGCATTTATACCTAGAAGGGTCAATTGGGTCAATTGACCCAAGTAGTTAAATTTTTTAATTACTTTTTGAACTGTATTTTCTGACTATTTTATGTATATTTCAAGTATTTTTACTATCTTTGAAACACATAAACAAAAAACTAAAGATGTTTAAAAATCACAATATAACAAATAATCTATATACAGTTTGCGCATGTGATGCTAAGAACTGACTACAAACTGGTTGTTTGCATTTTATACAGGTTGATACAGTCTGGTTATGATTACAGTTTGCTCGGATTTGACAATGAACATGTTTTGTTGGTAGTTCTTCTGCAGGATTGCTACTACAATCCATTGAAGAAGCTTTGATCCCTATCAATGATCTTGCTAATTATAGAATAAATCCACGACGACTTATATTTTCGCCAGTTTTCTTTTTATATATGATCCTTGCATTGATGGTACTCATGTCAAGTAGATTTGTAAAAACAGCAAGAGGCCTTCTCCGAGTAGCACCTTTTGTTGATAATTGCCGACACATAGAATCCAACATGTCCACTCCGCACTTTGTTTTATTGTAAAATAAAACAGACTCTGGCTTTTTTTCGCATCAGAACTGTATGAATTGCCACGATGTAGTGTGGACAGAACAGCAACATATTTATGCTTTTTTGCTTGGTAAAATGCCAAATTGATTGGATTTGATTGAAAAAATTGGGTTTCATATAGTGAAAGTTTTCTTGATTTATGTAAGTCTTTTCTATTTCTTCAGATTGTACCAACAGTTGAAATACTCTTAGCAGCTAACTTCTCAGCTAGTGAACACGAATAAAAAAATTGTTGGTTTTTACATTGTAAGGGTTGAAGTAACTTCATTACTACGTGAGTACCCAAGTCTTCCACTCTTGTTTGATCTTTGCCCAAGTGTGGTTGAATTGACAGGCAATACTTAGACTCTATTTCGGCTAAGATCCAAAATTTAATGCCAAATTTATCAGGTTGTTTGGACATATAGGCCTATTGTGTAAATCTGCATTTTGCTTTTGTAGGGAATAACTGTTCGTCAATGGTAAGATTTTGCTCTGGACTGTACGATTTTTGAGAATTTTCAACAAAAAGCTCCAATACAAAATTCATCAGTGCAAACTTATCTGTTTCAAGCCTTATTCGACGTGTACTACGTTGATCAAATCGAATATAACGTTTGATTAGCATAAATCGATTTCTTGACATTGATTTTCTGAATGCACCACTTCCTACATTTTTTGACCAAAATTCTTTGATTGGAAAGCTTCTTTGGTTCATAACACCTCGTAGAAACAAAAGACCAATGAAAGCCTCTAACTCTTGCATTTTCGATGTAAAATTCGGTTTTGAGCATGTTCATTAGTGCAAAGGATTATATGTCGGAGTAGCCCATCATTGAATATAAGACGCCATGTATCAATAGGGTTATTTGCAAATCGTGCATAAGAAGTAATTCCTGGTGTTTTCCGCAAAATATTTTGAGACTGATATCGACCAGCAGTACTATTTGGGTTTGTAATATCATCCCAGATATGTCCCTGACAACATAGAGAAGTTTGGGTAGAAGACGTACTTGGAATAGTTAGAGCATTATTATTCACTGGTGAAAAGTTTGATCCTAGTGATGCTGAGGAGAGGAGAGAATCACTAGAACTATTGCTTCCTGCTGAATTATACGAAATTTCATTAGTTGAATCGCTGTTTTGGTCAGTTCCACTAGAATCCTGTGCAAGATCATTAGTATAGGCAATTGCTTGGCAATTGCAAAAATATTGACAATATTGCGTATATTTTGCGGTTTTCCAAGACACACATCAGTGGATAATTACAGATGTAAGAAATATTTCAAATTGTAATTGTGAATGACTTCCGAAAATATTTAAGCAATCTATCTAACTATTTACTGAGGTGGGTCAATTGACCCACTTGGCCTTTCTAGTATTAAATTATTTTTGTCCTTTCTAGTGTTAAAATTACATAAATCTAGTTGGTGATATTTAGAGATGCCGTTATCGTCACAGGTGTCAGCACATTCACCAGTATTTTTGGTGGAGTTGCAATTTTCTCAGTGCTAGGATACATGGCCAAAGACATGGGTGTCGAGGTTGGAGAAGTTGCAAAAGGTGTGTAATCAGTATTTTTCTTTTTGCATTGCATGTTTCTATTGATGTCTATTCTAATTTACCGGTATAAATTTTTTAAATTATCAAAATAAGATTAGTGTGTATAAATGACCATTACGATTGTATCGCGGGCTAACAAGATTATTTTACTGTGCAGGTTCCTGTTTGGTCTTCGTTGCGTACCCCGAAGCGATTACAACTATCCCAGGAGCTCCAATTTGGTCGTCACTCTTCTTTCTCATGACTCTGATCTTGGGAGTTGATAGCCAGGTGAATGCCATATACTATCTCTGCTTTAAGTTGCATTAGAAATGTATATTAACTACTGTAGGCGTTTCCTAATCTCTTAATGGCCCCATAAGTGCTATATCTACATTTAGATCTACAACGTCGTGACCCTGTTTTAAAAGGTAGGGTGTGTGCGTAATTTTATTTAGGTTTAACTTGGAAAAGAAAGAATTCAACGCTGCTACACAGCAGGTTTTAATGCTATGGGGTCACTAAGAATAGTTAGGTTTGATAAATAAACGCCCAGTATTTCAATACTCATTATTATTAACCTATTTCTAATTTTAAACACATTTTTCTATTTAGTTTGTGGGAGTTGAAGGTTTTGTCACATCAATCATGGATTGGATGCCACATTTATTCAAATACAAACACAGCCGGGAGTTTTTCGTTGGTGCCACCTGCATATTTCAGGGTGTGATGGGTTTATCAATGATAACTCGGGTTAGTTCCTTTGCTAAATATAGTATTCTATGTATGTATACCTTCCTCTTTTATTTTTACCACATAGTTTTTCCATATAATTAAACGGTTTTGTTAGACAGTGTTTTTATGTTCTATCTATATGTAGAAGAGTTATAAATGGATTAGGATTAAATATATTGGCCTAACCAAAATTTAACTAACCTGGTTTTATTGATTTTTTAATGTGCTTTACCAAATCAATTTGGCGTCTCTACATCTACAGGCTTTGATTCATAATCATGATGAAAAAACTCGTTTGAAAAACAAACTCATAAAGTGTATTAAAAATTAAAATCATATAAATAGTACTAAAACCTAAACCTTTATCTGGAAATCTGAAAAATTCGATACAAAAAACTAATGGAACTGTTACCATCTTAAACTTTAAAGATCCTGTAGGCTTTCTTAAAAGTGTCATTGTTACTTGAAAATTTTTGGTTTGGTTTTTTAAAGCGTAACGTTGCAACTGTTCCCCTCAAATTATCATGAAGTTATTGAAGATTGGCCATTAAATATCAAGTTGCTTAATAATTTAATTTGAGTTATTTCAAAATTTCAGAATGAATTGCAATATATTAATGAAATATCGAATTGATTTTGGTCTAAGAAAACAAAGTTACCAAACCATATTCTCCAATACAACTCTTTAAAGAAGCAAACTCATTTTTTTTCAAAATGGAGTGATAATTTTAAAAATTCTTGTAAGAACTTGAAAGATCTTTAAAGTTGAAGTTGGTAGCAGTTCCATGGGAATATTTTACTCTCCGAATAATAACCCATGTTACTTTGAAATATAGACCCAATTCATTGATTTATTTTTATTTTTTGACTCAATCCAATAAAAAATGTAACAAGATATTTGACCAAAACCACATTACAACCTTCATGTAGTGTGCCCGTTTTTGCTCAAATCCCAATGTCGCCTTGGTAAGCAGTATTTTCTAAGAAGGATAGTTTAGTGGTTATTATTGAGATTCTAAGTCCAATTCAAGCTCTGTTCTGAACCGATTTTTAAATTAAGAATTAAAAATCTGTATGGTTTCTTTCAGGATTTTTTTCTATTTTTACAACAATATGCAATCAATTATTTCATTTTTTAATTAAGTAATATAAAATATTGTTAACGAATATTTCTAAAATGGTTTTCATCATTGCCTTTCAATTTTTGTTGCTTTCCAACGTTTAGATCATCCTACTCGTTTTCAACGTTTCAAATGGGCAATTCAAATTTTGTAGCCCTATTTAAGTTAGGCATTTTCCATTTGCTATCTCCATAAGGATATCATACACTATCGTTTTAAAGGTTATTTAAAAGTATACAGATCAGTTATTTGTTTTACAAGCATCTTATTCATGGTGGAAATTGCAGGAATTATTTTACTAAATGCTGGCTTTCCTACAAACTAAATAATAGGACACAACTATCTAATTTCGGCGTTCTTTTGGTCCATATTAGAATTGGTGGCCTATACTTAAACTGGTTTGAATTAACGGCATATTTATTCTAAATTGTTAATTGCTTTCTGAATTTTCAATTGTATCGCTTTTCCAGTTTTGAAAATTTTTATCCCTCTTCAGTAAGTTATTCGTTACTTTTGTTATTTAATGACATTAACTTTGTGATTAAATGATTTTTTATTAAAACTATTGCTACAATTGCAGCATTTAGGGTGGAATTTTTGTTTTCGAGCTATTTGACTATTATTCTGCCAGTGGAATATGCCTTTTGCTGATTGCAACATTTGAATGCGTATCAATTGGATGGTTTTATGGTAAGTTTTTGAACTCTAACATTTATTAGTAATTCACATGCAAATTCTATTGTTTGAATGTTGACTAATGAATGTTTGCTTAGGTGCTAACAGATTTTGCGATGACATCAAATCAATGGTTGGCCGCAGACCACCAATGTATTTTCCAATTTGTTGGGCACTTATAACACCACTAACTACAGTTTCAATTTTGGTTTATTCTGTTTATGAGCATACCACACTTAAGCTCAATAATTACACTTATCCAATTTGGGCATATGCATTTGGATACTTTCTTGCCTTTTCTTCAGTTTCTTGTATTCCAATAACGGCGTTTATAAAATATGTTTTTGCCAGTGGAAGCGTCACAGAGGTAGGCTTTTTAAATTTTATCAAACATTTAGTTTTTCGAATATAATATTTCTATTATATTGTATTTTGGATAATTTATTGTTACGCTTTCCATTGTTATATATTTCCACTCTTTCGCGATGCTCAATAATTATCTTATAAAATTGTTAAAGCATTCGTCTTCTGATTTTGAGCCACGAAGTCAACTAATTGGTATTGATTTTGTATCTTTTTTAGAAAAGCCAACATGTAACCAATTGCATTAAAACTTTGAATATTTGGCGTTTAAAATATACAACTTGATCACAAATTTCAACAGCTTTGCTAAGGCCTTAATGTTGTTTATAATTTGTGCTTTAGCGATTCTTTGCATTGATAACACCAACAATCAGTCAAAATCAAATTCACGAGAACACTAAAGAACCGTACAATGTCAAATCTACATCTAGTAGTAACAATCCAATTATGAAGACAAAGTCAGAAACTTGTTCCAATGGAAAATTTCCAGTTGAAGTGCATATCGATTATTCTTCAGCAGTTTGAATTAAGCTGGAATTATGCGAATTTAACTGACTAATTCTCCAAGTAATGGTTGTTGAGAACATTTGACAGATTCATTCTTTGGTTTATTTATGTGATATCATGATAATTTTATTGTTTTTATTTCTTTTACAATTTTTTTGTACGCTGTAAAAGTAGCAAAATTTTTACAGAGTTTTTATTTCAAATTTGTACGTAATTTCTCACTGATATATTTCCTAATGAATAATTTGTAAAGAATTTTTCAAGGATTAGAATTTCATTGAATCGAATGAATATGCGATAATTGCAATTACTGAGCGATCTCGCCTGAATAATTCGCTAATTTTTTAGCAATTCTTAAATTTATTGGTTGCAGATGATTAATTAAAATTTTAATTTGCTTTAAAACGGTTGAAATGTCATTTAATGTATAAATTTTGAATTATAATTTTTTATGTTGAAATAATTTTATAATTTTTTAATCTGCTGTCCGAAGTATGCTATCAAACTGAAAGAGCATATTTAGTATTTTAATGTACTATATTTTTCTTCGCGATCTTCGTTTAGATAAAGTGATGGCTTTTATAATGCTGCATGAACTTTCTAATTGAATACGTTGTATTATTAACCGCGAACATTATAGTGGTCCTTTTACTTGAATATAAACAAATATCTGAATAATTTATTCAGAAAAACCTTGAATCTTGTTACTGTAAGATGGAATTGCTTGACCGTACCTAAAAGCCAATCAATGCTATTAGCTCGCAAAACTCGGAAGAGAAATTGTCAATGCTCGAACTTGATCAAAGATCTGCTCGAAACTACCAAAAAATTTGAAATATTTAAAATTTTTGTTAATTTATCAATCGCAAACAATTATTTTTTATCTTGCAAAACAATTATTTTAAAATTGCATTTACTGTGAAAGAACTCGGAATTTTCTTCAAAAAATTTCTCGGAAACCGGGGGCACGAGGCACTAACTTTGAACTAAGACGATAAAATCCCAAGTCTGCTCAATATATTTATAAAATAACCCTAATAAATATATTTCGCTCAACCTGAACATCGGCAATTTAGAAAATTTCCCTCTAAATATGCATTATTTAATTAAAAGATGTAATTAAACGTTGTTTAGAGGTAATTAGGCTGATATATCTAGTCATCTTTGGTCGCATTGATCTTATGTATATACTTTCAAGAACTTTTAAATTTTTAGGGATGGTAGATCAAATTTTGATGTCACATTTTCTTAGGTGTTGTTGGCTTAGTTTGGTGTTCTTTATTCTTGTTTAGTTTCTTGCTACTATATTTTCTCAATACGCTGACAAATTTATACATAGACCTTAAAAGCAATTTAAGTGTCCTTTCAATGCGCTCATGATTTTTCGTAAAATTGTATTTATTGCTTTATGGACAGCATTTGCGCATATTTCGCATAAAATGGTACCTTTTATTAAACACAGGATAATTGCGGCTCACGTTTAAACTGATAAGAACGACGACGACCATTTCTTGCAACAGATTAATAGCATGGGGGTGACCAGGGTCCAATGGAGAAAGTTCGTTTCTCGGAGTTGAATTACATTGATAAACGCTATTAATGGTAAATTTGAACCGTGCAATGGAAAGCGCAATTGTTGTACCACTTATTTTGTTTGAGTAATTTCACGAGAACGGATGCAAGCAGAAGCCACCTTGGACAATGAGGTTGACAGCTACAAATTAACTGTGGTAGAACAAGTATTTTCCGGCAGTCGATTGTCATGTTCTGGCAAATCACCTTTCGTTTGATGCAATTTTTGCCTCTTGCTGAATAAGAAAGGATGTTAGTTATAAAAATCCTCCCATTTTCTAGTCAATGGTCGCCAACACTAGATGATTCCGCAGTTGACATCTCAATCTTAATTAATATGAACACTTGTAACTAATTTCCTTACTTTATTTCGAAATCAATTTCCAATACATTGCTATACTACTTTTTTAAATTGTTACCCTATTGAAAAAATAAACAAGCATTTTGATTTGAAACGGGTCAGATACGGAAATCTTGAAGTACATCTCTACAATCGCTTGTTCTATCACGCAAAGTGTTACTTTTGGAGCGGGATTACGTGGATGTCTGCATTAAATGTCGTCACGAAATTTCTCCACATTTGGTTATCTTGTTTTACAATTTTTTCCACGGCCTTGGCATTTTAGTTAAAGGGGTATATTTTCTAGCAGTACATTAAGCGACTGAAAACTCCTGAGAAGATCATTTTCATTTAACGTATGTTCACACCCAATTTTTTACTTGTCCCCTTAACCGTTAGTTGTTTGTGACTAAATATCTAGCTAGGGTTCCCACAATACTTCAATCTGAACTATGTCTATTTTTGGTGTCGTACTTTTCCATTGTTTGTAAATGCAGAGATAAGAATAATTCAAAAACCATAATTTTATTATCTATTAGACACATTTCTTGCAAAAAGGTTTTCTATGATTATTACAGAAAAATTGCTACACATGGCACATTTCGTATGACCTTTCAATTCTTTGATCGGTGAGCACAAAGCAAAACAAGTGAGTTTTTCTTACAAAAACCTATTTATTGTAGGCCCAATATGAGCACCAAATCCAATTTATCAATTGCAGATAGTATACGAGGTAAAGTAATTTGCAGCTGCCGCTGAGAAATGTGAGCAGATACCATTTCAAAACCCAGTTGTGTAAGAAAGTCATGTCTAAAATACAATATACAAAAGTTATTTTTGATAGTCATTATATATTACTGCCATTTTAAATACAAGTACAAGTAATTAATTTCAAAACCCATATGACTGATAAATAAAGTTTATCTCAAGTAAATAACAAATTATATGCTAAATTGAATGCTTAATTTGAAATTAAGATTTGATTCTGTTAATTTGATAATAAACTAAATGCACTATGTATTATTTTATAAAAGAAAATGTCCAACGGTTCAAATTCTGATTTTCTTTAAGAATAATAAAGGCTTTCAAAGACATGTCTAACATGTTCATAGAAAAAGAGTAACTAGTAGTTATGGCCGCAGCAAGATCACACTTTTTCTGATTGGTCGAGAGGTGACCTTTGACTCCTACCAGCTCGTGTATATTGACGGGGGTTTTGTAGTGACGTTATGAAAATTGTCATTGTGTGTTGATTCATGTACTTATTAGCTTTGTAATATTTATAAAGGGCCAATTTTGTTTGTATGTTTACATGTTTGCACAAATTTTTGTTGATATACATGACAATATTAGCTGTGAGTTTACTTCGTGTTTTCTGATAATACATTGTTGACTAATGGTTAATTTTCTTATCCATAAAAATTCCATGCATTTCTAATGATTAACAATTGATGCAATTCTAATTCGCTATTTTCTATACATTACATGCAAAGAGTTACATTTCGTTTTTTCAAATGCACTGCTATTTCATTGTAAAAAAACCCATGCAATTAATTCGTTTTTCACTAATATCCAATGTACAAAAGGGAAGAATATTCGCCATACTTAAACAATAGAGGTATATGAAATATAAACTTACATGATAAAGGCAATTTCGTCTTCTGAAAATTTATTCATGGATTATGTATAAAGACGCAATTTTCGTTTTTCTCATCTACAAAAAAATCCATGCGTTCCTAATGATTAACAATCATCATAATTTAATTCATTCTGGGAAATCTATACATCACATGCAAAGGGCTACATCTCGTTTTTCAAATACGCTGCTATTTTGTTGTAAAAATTCCGTACATTTAATTCATTTTTGTTAATACAAAATGGAAATATTCGCCATACTTAAACATTACAGGTGTATGAAATATAGACTTACATGATAAAGACAATTTGGCTTTCTGAAAGATTATACATGCGATGCTATTAGTAAGATTTGTACATACCCATGTAGCCACCACCAGTTGACCACTGGTGGGGAATGAGTGGCATGGGCGGCCATCAGTTCCCACTAGTGGACCCCTGGTGGGGAAACAGTGGCAGGAGTGGCAATTAAAGCCGCTCATAGCTACCAGTGGACCACTGGTGGAGAAGTAGTGACATCTGATTTACTTTTAATCATAAATAATATATGATCTAATGCTTGCAAATAAAATATTATTCATTATTATGCTTCTTTGATCTCATAAATTCAGAGTGAAGAGATTTTTTGCAATTTTCTGCTTGCAAAAATTATAAGATATATGTGCAGAATAAAACTTCAAAGTAATTTATTCACGATTATTCGCGGACCTTGAAATTAATATGTCTATATGAGTACTTAAAATTGGGCAAAAGTTATTTTTAATTATTGGAAAAAATAATGTTTAAAAATTGCAATTTCTTCTGAAATTGAATATTAAATTTAAATTGGGCATTTTTGTATGCTTGTTATTGCTTATAATAAAAAAATTCTTTATATTTTCCATTGCCAAATTTAAAACAATTTAAATAGTAAGCTTGCTAGCATTTCCTTCAACCTTTTGTTGGATTTGTGTTAGTTTAAACTGCAATGTTTAAATTCCATCAATATAAAAGCTTGCTTTTGTTACATTTGAAACATTGCTCTGATGATGAAATCGTAATTTTGCCAAGAGTTAGCAACTGGTGGTCCACTGGTGTACGAGCAGCCTAATCCACCTGGTGGTCCAACGTCCCTGCCACTGGTGGTCCATCAGTGGTTGGCTATGTGGGTATCCATGCTTTCATCAATACACTATTATGATATTTTTTTACACAGTGGTCTTCTTTTTGCATTTTTTTTATTTATACGAATTTTTTGGGTTGTAAATGTTTGCTGACTGTTACATCATTTGTCATCTTTACACATTTTTTCAGTTTTATTTGCTTTATTACTCTTGTGTGGTTGTATACATTATATGGTTTTCTGCTTTTCACTGCTTTTGTAATTTTAATGCGCACGAATTCCTTATCCACTCATATTCTAGTTTGTATAGAAACAATGACACATTCATCATTCATAGTCTTGTTGATATCTTTTCCATTGTATTGTGTAGTTGCTCTAGAAATGAGAATACGTTTTTTCAGCCAATTCACTGTTCTTGTAGTTGATGTACTGCTACAATCTTGATTCCCCATTGTTGGATATGATTTCCAATCATTAAATTAGCAACAGCTCCAAGTCAAGATCGACTTCTAGACGTACAAATGCTTGTAAATAGTATATTATTCACACGTAAATAATATTTGTGTATGGTATTTCAAAAATAGATTGCTAAGAAATTTGAGAAAATTGCAAGCTAATATTTTGTAAGCGTAAGAGCTCTACAATATCACCCAGCTAAAAAATTGAAATGTAAATATGTTGAGAGTTAAGGATTTAGTTAAAATTCAGGCATGAGGTAAAAAAAATTATTAAACCATATATTAAAATAATAGCCATATTGTCAAGATTTCTGTGAATTGTGAATTAATAACTTAAAAGTCACTATAGCAAAAAGCAATTACTATAAAATTGCTCAACCATGGTAAACACTAACATAACTTGAAAATTTAATACATATTTGGTTAATAATATCATCCATATGCCAAGTGTTTTGTCGAATATTGCTTAAAAATACAAATATTAATAAGTGCTTGATTAAAATATAAGAGTTAGAAACAAGAAATACTAAAAACGCGTGAAATATTGCAAATTAGTAAAAACAATGAAAGCAAAAACATTAAATTCAGGGGATCAAAGGGATACCAATGTTTCTATGTGTAGACATACTTTGAGATCTAAACCAAAGCCCCAGCTTTACATGTAATTTGAGATTGAAATCAAAAATAAGTATCACCTCACCAGGGCTAACAATTCAGTTTAGATATTTCTGCCTTCACTTCATTTAGATTGTTGACTATGACTCCACAATAATATATGAATTCTACAAGTCAAATTAACATTAATTGGTTTAGACAAGTACTATTTAACATCATGTTGCTCAAGATAACAAAAAAGCATAAAATTACTCAAAAGCATTTCAATTATTGATTGAAAATAGGAAACTTAATAAGTCTTCAAGGAATAAATTCACCCCAGCACTGCTACATAAATCTCGAATGTTGAATAAAACCAAATTTAAATGCACATTTGGTAAAATTATAAAAGTACTTGTATAATAAAAAACCGTGTTTGAATTTATACACTTAATATTCATATAGAGTTCATTTTTTCACAACAATTGATTGTGATGATAGTGGGTTTTGAATATTTATTCATTAAATATATAATTCCATGCCTACAATTTACCATGAATTTTCCATTTTTTGCAATAAAAGGTTGACATTCCAACAAGTTTTTGTTGTGTTAACAAATTATTAGCGTGTTACTGGATGGATATAATGATCAAATGTACAGTAAGCCTGAAAATAGAGGATGCAAAATTGAGTTTGATAAGAAAAAACGCCAAATCACTCGTAATGATGTAGTGATTGACAGCTGGCAACCTCAGTCGTTTTTATAAGTAGTCGAGATAGCCGTGACACGCTCCGTGTAACCCAGTGGAATATAAACTCAGTGAAGAATAAACTTGAAATTGATTGTGTTTTTAATATGTTGTTGAAATCAGACATGATATTTCTAAATGAAATAAAGACCCCGTTACGCTTCGGAATGCATGGTTATGAAACTATTCAAACTGACCAAAAAGCAGGACATCGAGGTGGATGTGCAGTTCTTATGACGTATGTGTTGTATGCTGTTCTACAATTAGTCGAACTTACGTCGAATGTGATAATTTTTCGGTTACAAAGCGTACTGGGTGTTCATTGTGTGTGTATATATCTGGCACCTTCGGATTCACAGTACTTCTCACTTGACTCCATGGCCAAATTGAATAAAATCATTATGTGCAATCCCCACGACAGCTTCGTGATTCTTGGAGATTTTAACTCTCATTTCGGATCTTTAGTAAACAAGTTTCTGCTAAATGTTCCGTGTGAAGCCAGTTATTTGAATTATGATGACATAATCAGGTCACCTAATGAGAATGCGAAGATAGTAAAGAACTCTTTAAGTGCGTTTGTTATTCTGAATAACTTCGTGTATAAGGATAAAACTTTTAAGGGCTCCTTGACTTATAGGAAAAAGCATAATTGGATATCTGAACTCGACTATTGCATCGTATTACCGAGAATACTAGATAGTGTCTTATCATTTGATGTGAACCAAAGTCTGAGTGTACCTTCCGACCATGCACCATTGACTGTGTCCTTTGATGTTCGCCATTTATCTCGAGATGTCCTTCCTTTTAATTTGTTGAAACGGTCTGAGTTTTTAGGTGCTCATGCTGCAGAAACTAAACTCCCTTCCGTTAATCGTCGCCAATTTCGGATAGAAGATACAGACTGCAATAAGTTCTATCAACAGATGTCTCTTGTCGACCCTCCCGATGATGTTGTTGATGCCAACGATAGCGTTACTCTTTTAAATGATATGGTGCGTAGCAAATTCAAAGGGTGTTCAGTTAAATCAAGTATGAATGGATATGGCAGTCACCCCCCCCCCAAAAGAGTTGGTGTGGTATTCTGGATAGAAAGGATAATACTGTCTCTGATAATCCTTCTGGTGATGAGTTCAATCCATCATTTTGAGACTCTTTTGAATCCTGATCACGAAGAAAGGGTTGAACTGTTAGAGTTATGCAATGGACCTTCAATACCAGTGACTGATAATCCTATCGCTTTTGATGAGTTTGTGAGTGCCACTGCCGAATGTAAAAATAACAGCAGTGGTAGACCTCTGGGATACCGGCTGCGACTTTTAAATTGATGCCAGATAAGTGGATGGAATATCTGTGCTTTTTATTAAACTTTATATTCCCTTCTCGCGTTTTCCCAGGGCTTTGGTGTATCAACCATCTAGTTACGATCTTCAAGAAAGGCTCACGCAAAGATTGTAGTAATTACCGTGTTATCTCTATTATGGACTCTTTGGCTAAAATATATGATCGTATCTTATGAAAGCGTCTAGAAATGTGGTCCAAGCCGGATAGAGAACAAGCTGGTGCGCAAAAGGGAAGATCATGCGCAGAATGGATTCTGTGTCTTAGACTCTTGATGGATTATGCGCTTTATAAAAAAGTCACGTTATACGTTGCGTTTATAGACTTTTCGAAGGCATATGACCGTGTCCCGAGGTCTGGCCTTGTACGGGCTTTGAAAGCTTTTGGATGCAGAGTCGTCATGCTATGTGCCCTAGCGGCAATGTATGAAGATAGCAACTTGTGCTTGGAATGGCAATCATTAGTGTTACATTTGGCGTGAAACAGGGCTCACCTTCTTCATGTTTTTTATTTACTCTGTATGTAAGCCCTTTAATACGCAAACTGAAACTGAAATGTGGAAATGACGGTTTTCTCGGCACCTTACACTGCCTCCTATTAATGGATGATACCATAATTTTGTCTACCACCAAGGATGGTTTTATAAAAAAGTTAAATATTCTTGATGAGTTCTGTGATCTATCCAGTATGCAGATTAATGAAAGGAAAACTAAATTCATGGTTGTGAATGGTGAACTTCAGGACAGGGAGGATATTGCTCTTGGCTCTTTTATTATGAAGCATTGTCTCTTCTACGTATATCTCGGCAGTGTCTTCAGTTGCACTGGTAAATCAAAACCTGCACATGAAAAGCATTGTGATGTAAAGTGTTGTCATGATTTAAAGTTTGTTTCTTTCATATCAAAGAACTCTCTGTTCCCTTTCGCTATTAAGAAAAAGGTGTTGGACGCAGCCCCCAGGGCTTTGGTGTATCAACCATCTAGTTACGATCTTCAAGAAAGGCTCACGCAAAGATTGTAGTAATTACCGTGTTATCTCTATTATGGACTCTTTGGCTAAAATATATGATCGTATCTTATGAAAGCGTCTAGAAATGTGGTCCAAGCCGGATAGAGAACAAGCTGGTGCGCAAAAGGGAAGATCATGCGCAGAATGGATTCTGTGTCTTAGACTCTTGATGGATTATGCGCTTTATAAAAAAGTCACGTTATACGTTGCGTTTATAGACTTTTCGAAGGCATATGACCGTGTCCCGAGGTCTGGCCTTGTACGGGCTTTGAAAGCTTTTGGATGCAGAGTCGTCATGCTATGTGCCCTAGCGGCAATGTATGAAGATAGCAACTTGTGCTTGGAATGGCAATCATTAGTGTTACATTTGGCGTGAAACAGGGCTCACCTTCTTCATGTTTTTTATTTACTCTGTATGTAAGCCCTTTAATACGCAAACTGAAACTGAAATGTGGAAATGACGGTTTTCTCGGCACCTTACACTGCCTCCTATTAATGGATGATACCATAATTTTGTCTACCACCAAGGATGGTTTTATAAAAAAGTTAAATATTCTTGATGAGTTCTGTGATCTATCCAGTATGCAGATTAATGAAAGGAAAACTAAATTCATGGTTGTGAATGGTGAACTTCAGGACAGGGAGGATATTGCTCTTGGCTCTTTTATTATGAAGCATTGTCTCTTCTACGTATATCTCGGCAGTGTCTTCAGTTGCACTGGTAAATCAAAACCTGCACATGAAAAGCATTGTGATGTAAAGTGTTGTCATGATTTAAAGTTTGTTTCTTTCATATCAAAGAACTCTCTGTTCCCTTTCGCTATTAAGAAAAAGGTGTTGGACGCAGCCCTGCTTTCTGCAATCCTCTACAGTTGTGAATCTTGGCTAACGAATAGCTTGAAACCTGTGCAATTGTTGTACATTAGTGCCATCAAGGCATTATTGGGTGTAAGACGCACGACTACTAACGACCTCTGCCTTGTTGAGCTCGTTCTCCCCTCAATTAACGGATATGTGAAGGACGTGCAGTTCAAGTACTTCAAATGAATTCTCACATCTAGGAGTGACATGGTGGTCGATCTTTTTAATTTCGTGTACAGACTCTGCAACACCTCAAATACACCGTGTGCCCATTACTTAAGAGCTATCATTGAATCGGATGGAAATTTCATCGAGAGGGACTTAGATAATCTTAAAGATAAAATCCGTAGCTCTAATCGGTCGAAAGCTGTAACTTATAATGGATTAAACCCCGATCTTGCAGTTCATAGAATGTACTCATCGCACGTTCACAGTGATCTTGAAAGGATAAAAGCTTCTAGGTTACGTTTGTCATCGCATAGCCTGGCAATCAAATCCGGCAGATGGGCTCGAACAGCCTGGCA